>CM047524.1:28056099-28068599 GCA_026122265.1 Ammodytes dubius | reverse complement strand
AGTAAGTTAATCTCTCTCTCTGCCAGTCTGTCTGTCTGTCTCTTTCTCTCTCTCTGCCTGTGTGTGTAGATGTATTTCAAAGTAAGCTTGTCATGCACACTTCCCACCACTGTGTGGCACTGTTGAGCTCATTTTGTTCTAACTGCTTCACCTGAGAAAAACTGATGGAACAGAGAAACTAAAAAGTAGAACTAAGATAGAATAGATGTGCTGACAAACATTTAACCAGGTTAAAGGTGGAGTCAGTGATTCTGGAGAACGCTTGTTGTCAAAATCACTTTTTCGTCAAAATCAGTGAATATCTCCTCATGATCCATTACCTGTCTGTACTGTGCACTGAATAAAATCCATTGTTTATACACAGCCTAGGCTTTGTAAACTGGTATGTAAACACAGGGCCCACCATAGCTAACAACATGCCTGTTCCTTTACCTAATTCTGGATGTTACTTTGACTTGTAGCAGAGTATTTCTAAGGACATGTGTAATGTACACTCCCCGCCACAGTGTGGCACTGTTGAGCCAAAGTTGAAGTTGTTCTAACCTGTGAAAAACAGGCCGGAACAAATAAACTGAAATGTAGAATTATGATAAAATAGAATAAATAAATGTTATTGTCCTGAAGGAAATGACGATATCACTCATAATGAGGCATAATGCAACCAAAAGGTGGGCCCCCTTTGTTTACGCACACTTTGTTTACATACCAGTTTACAGAGCCTAGGCTGCGTAGTTTTACCCGAATGGTTAATTCAGACACACAGCACAGACAGGTAGCGGAATGTGAGGAGATATTCACTGATTTTGATTTTTTTTAAGAGATTTTGACAACAAGCATTCTCAGAAATGATTATTCATTTGTTTGTGAGCTGCTAACGTTTTGAGCTTCTGATCTCTGCTCTTTCTCTAACACACTCTTTGCTTTGTTTCCTTTTCCTGTGTTGTGTGTGTGTGTGTGTGTGTGTGTGTGTGTGTGTCTATGCTATGCTATGCTATGCTATGCTATGCTATGCTATGCTATGCTATGCTATGCTATGCTATGCTATGCTAGCTGTCAGCCTGACTGGCGCTTCCTGAATGAAGATGGGGAGCTGGGTCTGGCTTATCAGGGCCTGAAAGAAGTGGCCAGGTCTCTGCTATGCTTTACCTTTACCTGTCTCTCTTTCTACTAGTTCTATCTGTCTGCCTGTCTGTCTGTCTGTCTCTCTGCCTGTCTGTCTCTAAGGCATTCTTTGCATGTTTTGTGCTGCATTCTTTAGGGGGGGAAAAATAAATAAATAAAAAAGTATTTGGGGCACGTTTTGGGGTGCATGTCTTTGGCAGTTTTTGGCGTTAGAAACATCACAAAGAACAACGCTCAAGAAACATCCATTCTGGGCACGTGCTGCTGGGACTTTTTGGACACTATTTTGTTACCAAAGCAGTAGTGTTTTTAGCACACATGGATAGATAGATAGATAGATAGATAGATAGATAGATAGATAGATAGATGGATGGATGATGGATGGATGGATGGATGGATAGATAGATAGATAGATAGATAGATAGATGGATGGATGGATGGATGGATGGATGGATGGATGGATGGATGGATGGACGGACGGACGGACGGATAGATAGATAGATAGATAGACAGACACTAACCCTCTCTCCCTCCTTACAGACTCCTAGAGACCCAGGTGCAGACATTAACCCATCAGATAAATAGATAGATAGATAGATAGATAGATAGATGGACTAACCCTCTCTCTCTCCCCCCCTCCAGACTCTTAGAGACCCAGGTGCAGACCCTAACTCGGCAGCATAAAGACGAGCTGGAGGCTCTTCACACTCAGATAGAACTTCTGAAGAGCGACATCGAGAAGAAACAAGAGTTCATCACCTTCACCTCCGCTCTCAGTCCAGAGGCTAAAGTAGAATATAGTGTTCAGCAGGAGATCACCCGGCTCACCAACGATAATCTGGTAGGTCACAACATCTATCCCTCTCCCTCTCTCTTTCTCTCTCTCTTTCTCTCTGTCGCTCTCCCTCTCCCTGATCCTCTGTCTGTCTGTCTTTCTGTCTGTCTGTGAGCTGATGTTTGTTGACCTGTTCTCAGGACCTTAAAGAACTGGTGGAGAAACTGGAGAAGAACGAGAGGAAACTGAAGAAACAGCTCAGGATCTACATGAAGAAAGTCCAGGAGTTAGAAGGTAAGATATCCATCTATCCATCTATCCATCTATCCATCTATCCATCTATCCATCTATCCATCTATCCATCTATCCATCTATCCATCTATCCATCTATCCATCTCTCCATCCCTCCATCTATCTATCTGATAAAAGGTCAAATTGTCAATAATACTATTGTAATATATATAATATTACAATTTTACCTGAAATCTGGTTCAAGAACTAATTGGTGTTTGGTTTCGTTGAGCTCTAAATGTGGAGAGATCAGTTAGTACAGGTACAGCAGCTGTTTCCACTGAAGCTAATTAGCTGTTAATCACAATGATGACGCCATAGTATTATATAGGTCATTGAAAGGAGGGAAGGAATAGCTTCTTATTGGTGACCTGCTCGTTGTACAGTACCAAGGGTATGGTGGCGTAGTGGTTAATGCTTTGGAGTCATAACCTGTAGATTGCAGGTTCAAGACCACCCTGGAACAAAACATTTATAGAATGTAGAGTGCAGGTAAACTTTGCACACATGTCAATCATGACTCAAAGATGACCTCATATGATTGTAGAGAACCAAAGATTGGCGGTTCAAATCCCAGTAAACGCAGAATTTTAGATTTACACAGATTTTCTTCTTTAACTTTGCACAGATGTTGATTATGACCTCCTGACTTAGTAGTTGTATCTCTTTAATTTTATTTTTGTTTGTCTTTTATTTTTGTTTGTCTTCTCTTTTCTTTTTTTTATTTTACTTAATTTCTTTATTGTATTTTAATGTCAGGTGGACATCCTTCATAAGCCCTTCGGGTTTCTTTTGTCCCACCCGTGCATTTATGTATGTCTATGCGCATCTTCTTGCCATTTTTTAATCTTGTTTATTTGCACAAATAAAACTAAACTAAACTAAACCTCAGATGAGTTTAGAGATAATTCATTCATCATTTCAGCTAGAAAGTCCATTCAAACTTCAAAATATTCAAAATGTTTCATACATTGTATTATTCAACCATTCTGTTCATTCAGATATATTCATCCTTCGTTCTTCATAAACATTCAGCAGTGAAGGTTATTCAGCATCAGCTTCAGCTCAGCAGCGCAGCATTCACACCGCAATTTCTTCAGGAATTGCATTTCTAGTTTTATTTTATTTTGCCCACCCTATTTATCTGTGTGTCTGTCTGTCTCTCTCTCTCTCTCGCTCTCTCCCTCTCTCCTCCTCCTCCCCTCCCTCTCCCTCCTCCCTCCCTCCTCTCCCTCCCTCCCTCCTCTCCTCTCCTCTCCCTCCCTCCCTCCCTCTCTCTCTCTCCCTCCCTCCTCCCTCTCTCTCTCCTCCCTCCCTCCCTCCCTCTCTCTCTCTCCCTCCCTCCCTCCCTCTCTCTCTCCCTCCCTCCCTCCTCCCTCTCTCCCTCCCTCCCTCCCCTCTCTCCCTCCCTCTCTCTCTCCCTCCCTCTCCTCCCTCTCCCTCCCTCTCCCTCCCTCTCTCCCTCCTCCCTCCCTCCCTCCCTCTCTCCCTCTCCCTCCCTCTCTCCTTCTCTCCCTCTCTCCCTCCCTCCCTCCCTCCCTCCCCTCCCTCTCTCCCTCCCTCTCTCCCTCCCTCCCTCCCCTCTCCTCCCTCCCTCCCTCCCTCCTCCCTCCCTCTCTCCCTCCCTCCCTCCCTCCCTCCCTCCCTCTCTCCCTCAGTCTCCTCGGCGGCGGCTGGTCGATCTCGCCCTGAGTTGAGCAGACAGGTGACGGTCCAGAGGAAAGAGAAAGACTTTGAGGGGATGTTAGAATACTACAAGGAGGACGAGGCTCTGCTGCTGAAGACACTCATATCAGGTCTGTGTCTCTCAGTGTGTGTGTGTGTCTCTCTCTCTCTCTCTCTCTGTACTAACCCTATGTCTCTCTCTCTCTCTAACCTGTCTCTCTCTCTAACCTGTCTCTCTCTCTCTCTCTCCAGATGTGCGTCCTAACAGTGTGTCTCTCTCTCTCTCTCCAGATGTGCTTCCTAACAGCCTGTCTCTCTCTCTAACCTGTCTCTCTCTCTCTCTCCCTCCAGATGTGCGTCCTAACAGTGTGTCTCTCAGTGTTCCCTGTCTCCCTGCCTACGTGCTCTTCATGTGCATCAGACACGCCGACTACATCAACGATGACCAGAAGGTCGAATCACTGCTAACGTCCACCATCAACGCTATCAAGAAGGTTCTAAAGGTTCGTCTGTCTGTCTGTCTGTCTGTCTGTCTGTCAATGCAATTGTTTGTAAAGCTATTTCTGATAACGGCCGGGTTTATTCATTCATCTGTCACCAGTTTATTTATTTAATTTTGAACTGTACTCATTTCAATCTTCATATAGTCTTGTCCCTGATCTTGTATTGTACTTTACCTGACGTTGAATGTGGTGTATGAGAATTGTGGTTGATTGTTCTTATTGTATCATGGTGCTGCCTTCTTGGCTAAAGGTCATTCTTGAAAAAGAGATTTTAATCTCAATGAATTTTACCTGGTTAAATAAAGGATATTGATTGAATTTACTTTTAATTCTTGCTTCTACAGCCCTTTGGTCCTCAGCTGGTAGAAATGTGCTGTAGAGATAAAGTTAACTTGACTCACTTCTTTTAAATCGAGTCTGAAGACTTTTCTGTTTCCATTTTAACCTGCACTTTTTTTAATTTTTTTATTTAAATGTTTTACTTCTTTTCATTCGCTTTTAAATGTCTTCTAATGTGTATTGTGTATTCTAATCTTGCCCCTGTAAAGCACTTTGAATGGCCTTGTGTCTGAATTGTGCTATAGAAATAAAACTTGACTCAACGTTTGTTTTCGTCTCTTGTAGAAAAACAACGATGACTTTGAGATGATCACCTTCTGGCTGGCCAACACCAGCCGTCTGCTGCACTGTCTGAAACAGTACAGTGGAGACGAGGTGAGAGAGGGGGGTGTGTGTGTATATAATACTGTGTGTGTGTGTGTGAGAGTGTGTGTATATATAATAAAGTGTGTGTGTGTGTGTTTGTGTGAGTGTCCGGTTCCAAATATTTCTAAAACAATCTAATTGTTCCTCTGATTCCTATCTTATCTTAACCTTTGAAGGTGTAGTCAGTGATTCTGGAGAACGCTTTAAAAAAAACTTTTAGGCAAAATCAGTGAATATTCCCTCCAAAAAAGTGATTTTGACAACAAGCGTTATCCAGAATCACTGACTTAATCTGAAATATTGTGTATGTAAATGTGGTTAATCTGTTGTGTCTCTCTCAGTCCTTCATGACTCAGAACACCAGCAAACAGAACGAACACTGTCTGAAGAACTTTGACCTGGCAGAGTACAGACAGGTGCTGAGTGATCTGTCCATTCAGATCTACCAGCAGCTCATCAAGGTGGCCGAGGGCATCATACAGCCAATGATAGGTTAGTACACACTCACACAC
Organism: Ammodytes dubius; assembly: GCA_026122265.1. Lineage (NCBI taxonomy): Eukaryota > Metazoa > Chordata > Actinopteri > Uranoscopiformes > Ammodytidae > Ammodytes > Ammodytes dubius. The sequence continues at coordinate 28,063,026 of CM047524.1, read as the reverse complement.
TCATTTTCTCTCTCTGATAGGTTAGTACATAGACAGACAGACACTCATTCTCTCTCTCTGATAGGTTAGTACACAGAGAGAGAGACAGAGAGACGGACACAGAGACAGAGAGAGAGAGAGAGAGAGAGAGAGAGAGAGAGAGACACACACACACACACACACACACACACACACACACACAAAGACACACACACACACACACACACACACACACACACACACACACACAGACAGAGCACAGAGAGAGAGACACACACACGCGCACATACAAACACATACACACACACACACACACACACACACACACACAATTCAATTCAATTCAAATTGGCTTTATTGGCATGAAAGTTACAGTATTGTACAATATTGCCAAAGCACATCATCAAATTAATAAGTGAAAATATTCAACATATAACAACATAACATACAGATGATTACAACAAAACTAAATGAAACAGTGAGACCTGGTGTATTATGTCCTAATGTTGTGGCAAGCCGAAATAAACTGTCCTGCGAGGACGGAGCTCTCTTTACGCTCTCCCATAACTATTCTAAATTGCTCTTCAGGGGAGCTTCTAAAATTTGGATGTTTTTGGCCGAATTTGTTCAAATATGTTTTGCGGACATTTTTAAATTTGGGGCAGTGCAGGAGGAAATGCTGCTCAGTCTCTACAGCAGCTTCTCCACACTGCTGGCACAGCCGCTCCTCTTTGGGCAGCCATGTTTTCTTATATCTGCCTGTCTCGATGGCCAGGCTGTGAGCGCTCAGTCTGTACTTTGTCAACATCACTCTGTGTCTAATATCAGTCACTGTGGTCAGGTAGGGGGCCACAGTGTACTGTCTGTTTAAGGCCAGATAACACTGCATTTTGCTCTGTGTTTGTGTTTTTGTGTTCCAATGGGTGAGGTAGGTTTGTTTCTGATGTGTTATAATTTGGTTGAGTCTAATTGATATGTTCTCAGGCTGGTCCTGAGGCAGAGCAGAGGGGGAACCTGTCTGTGGACAGAGCCTCAGGACCAGCTGAGTGAGGGGACTCCTGTTCATCTCTTGGCTTTGCAGGGCTTTGTGCTGGAAGGAGTGGGGGTCACTTTGTTTTAGATGTAGCCAATATTTAATTGATCTTTTTTGGATTTTTAGTAGCAGTGGATATTGGCCTAATTCAGCTCTGCAGGCATTGTTGGTGGTTGTCCTGTGTACCTGCAGAATGCTTTTACAAAATTCGGTGTTTACAATTTCAATTGGATGTTTTTCCCATTGGTCAAAAAGTTGGTTTGTTTGTGGGCCCCACACTTCACTTCCATAGAGCAGGATGGGTTCAATAATTGCTTGGAGTAGTTTGAGCCAAACTAAAAACTAAAAAAAAAACTAAAAAAACTAAACTGAAACTAACTCTCTCTCTCTCTCCCTCCCTCCCTCCCTCTCTCTCTCTCTCTCTCTCTCTCTGTCTCTCTCTCTCCCTCTCTCTCCCTCTGTCTCTCTCTCTCTCTCTCTCTCTCTCTCTCTCTCTCTGTGTCACTCTCTCTCTCTCTCCCTCCCTCTCTCTCTCTCTCTCCCTCTCCCTCCCTCCCTCCCTCTGTCCCTCTCTCCCTCCCTCTCTCTCTCTCTCTCTCCCTCCCTCTCTCTCTCTCTCACTCTCCCCCTCCCTCTCTCTCCCTCCCTCCCTCTCTCTCTCTCTCTCAGTCTCAGCCATGTTGGAGAGTGAGTCCATCCCGTCTCTAGCTGGAGTGAAGCCCAGTGGCTACAGACACCGATCCTCTTCCATGGACACAGACGCTCCCACCAGCTACACACTGCAGGCAAGTACATTACTCTCTCCTCTCTTCTCTCTCTCTCTCTCTCTCTCTCTCTCTCTCTCTCTCGTCTCTCTCTCTCTCTCTCTCTCTCTCTCTCTCTCCTCTCTCTCTCTCCTCTCTCTCTCTCTCTCTCTCCTTCTCCTCTCTCTCTCTCTCTCCTCTCCACCACTCCTCTCTCTCTCTCTCTCTCTCACACACACACACACACACTGCATGGCAAGTCTCTCTCTCTCTCTCTCTGTCTCTCTCTCTCCTCTCTCTCTGTCTCTCTCTCTCTTCTCTCTCTCTCTCTCTCCTCTCTTCCTCTCTTCTCTCTCTCTCTGTCTCTCTTCTCTCACACTGCAGCAAGTACATTACATTATATTATATTACATTACATTACATTACATTACATTACATTACATTACATTACATTACATTAAATTATATTCAATTACATTCAGAATTCAAAATGGGCTTTATTGGCATGAATTTCTTTTTAGCTTTAAGTTTGTGATAACAGGTTTGGTGAAGGAAGCTGAAGCTGTTAAGAGTTTATTTGTTTTCTAACTTGATTTTTGGTTTACAGCAGAGTTAAATATGTTTTAGTTTTTGTACATGGTATATAGTTATACTCTGTATGTTGTGTCCTGCAGGCCCTGATCAGACAGCTGGCCCAGTTCACAGAGTGCATGAGGGAGCAGGGTCTCTCTCTCTCTGTCTCTCTGTCTCTCTCTCTCTCTGTCTCTCTGTCTCTCTCTCTCTCTCTCTCTCTCTCTCTCTCTCTCTCTCCTCTCCCTCTCTCTGTACTAACCCTATGTCCTCTCTCTCTCTCTCTCTCTCTCTCTCTCTCTCTCTCTCTCTCTCTCTCTGTACTAACCCTATGGCTCTCTCTCTCTCTCTCTGTATTAACCCTATGTCTCTCGCCCTCTCTCAGGCCCTTATAAGGCAGCTGGCCCAGTTCACAGAGTGCATGAGGGAGCAGGGGTTGGATCCAGAGATAGTGGGTCAGGTGGTACGTCAGCTGTTCCACTGTATCAACGCCGTAACCCTTAACAACCTGCTGCTGAGGAAGGACGTCTGCAGCTGGAGCACCGGCATGCAGCTACGGTAAGGAATGGATAAAAAAATAAATAATAAATAAATAAAATAATAAAAAATAATGAAAATAAATAAATAATAAATAATAATAAATAATGCAGCTACGGTAGGGAGGGAGGAATAAATAAATAGATAGATAGATAGATAGATAGATAGATAGATGGATAGATAGATAGATAGATAGATAGATAGATAGATAGATAGATAGATAGATAGATAGATAGATAGATAGATAGATAGATAGATAGATAGATAGATAGATAGATTTATAAGAAAATAAAAAAATTCAATAATTGAAAATAAAAGAATAATAAACTTTTTTTTAAATGTTTCTGTTTACAATTTTTTTGATAAAAATAATTTATAAAATTTGTGTGTGTCTCTCTGTCCGTCTGTCTGCCTGTCTCTCTCTCTCTCTCTCTCTCTCTCTCTCTCTCTCTCTCTCTCTCTCTGTCTGCCTGTCCGTCCGTCCGTGTGTCTGTCTGTCCGTCCCCCTGTCTGTCTGTCTGCAGGTATAACACCAGTCAGATGGAGGAGTGGCTGCGAGCGAACAATCTCTACCAGAGCAAAGCGGCGGCCATCTTAGAGCCGATCATTCACGCCGCTCAGCTGCTGCAAGTGAAGAAGAAAACCACGCAGGACGCCGAGGCCATCTGCTCCCTGTGCAGCGCACTCAACACACAACAGGTCTGTGTGTGTGTGTGTGTGTGTGTGTGTGTGTGTGTGTGTGTGTGTGTGTGTGTGTGTGTGTGTGTGTGTGTGTGTGTGTGTGTGTGTGTGTGTTACACTGTGTGTGTGTGTTACACTGTGTGTGTGTGTGTGTGTGTGTGTGTGTGTGTGTGTGTGTGTGTGTGTGTGTGTGTGTGTGTGTGTGTGTGTGTGTGTTACCCAATAATCTGAATTTAAGGGCTTACAGATGGAGTCATTGATTCTATAGAACGCTTGTTGTCAAAAAAACTTTTTGTCAAAATCAGTGAATATCTCCTCATGATCCCCTACCTGACTGTACTGTGTGTGTGTGTGTGTGTGTGTGTGTGTGTGTGTGTGTGTGTGTGTGTGTGTGTGTGCGTGCGTGTGTGTGTGTGTGTGTGTGTGTGTGTTCCAGATTGTGAAGATCCTGAACCTCTACACGCCTCTGAACGAGTTTGAAGAGAGAGTGACTGTGGCCTTCATCAGGAACATTCAGGTCAGTCCACACACACACACACACACACACACACACACAACACACACACACACACACACACACACACACACTCACTCACTCACTCACTCACTCACTCACTCACTCACTCACATCACTCACTCACTCACTCACTCACTCACTCACTCACTCACTCACTCACTCACTCACTCACTCACCATCACTCACATTCAGGTCAGTCCACACACACACACACACGCACACACACACACGCACACAGCCCCCCCTCCCCCCCCCCACACACACACACACAGCCCCCCCCCCACACACACACACACACAGCCCCCCCCCCACACACACACACACACACACACACACCCCCCCCCCCCACACACACCACACACACACACCCCCCCCCCCACACACCACACACACACACACACGCCCCCCCCCCCCCCCCCCACACACACACACACACACACAGCCCCCCCCCCCCCCCACACACACACACACACAACGCACACACACAGCCACTAACCCCCCTGTATGTGTCTTTGCAGACGGGCCTTGCGATTAGGAATGATCCTCCTCAGCTATTGGTGGACACAAAGCACATGTTTCCTGTGCTGTTCCCTTACACTCCCTCTGCTCTCAGCCTGGAGACACTGCACATCCCCGCTACCCTGGGGCTGGACTTCCTCATCAGGGTCTAACAGACGGACGGACGGACAGACAGACAGACAGACGGACGGACGGACAGACAGACAGACACATACAGAGAGAGAGAGAGAGAGAGACACACACACACACACACACACACATACAGACAGACATACAGACACACACATACAGAGAGAGAGAGAGAGAGAGAGACACACACACATAGGCAGACAGACACAAACACACACACACACACGTACGCACAGACACTACAGAAGGACAGAGACACAGACACACACACACACACACACACACACACACACACACACACACACAAGACAATCACTGCTCGAAATATCCTCAGCTTTATCTGCCAATCATGTAGAGTCTGAATCAATACTTTACTTTCGCCTTCATCTCTTTGCTTTTATGTTTCTGTGTGAAATCATTTCTGATAGTTTGTGACGACACTAATTAAAGTCTCTACGAGGAACTTTTAAATATTTCTGAAACAGTCTCATTTTTCCTCTGATGACCATAAATGACATGTAACAGCAAACGAGACCATCAGTGTAAAGAATGATATTTTTATATAGTTTTTCTTAATGCCTTTGTCATGGGTATACGCTCACCCAGTAACAACAGCTGGCGTGGTAAAAACACTACTGCTTTTAGTCCAAAGGGGGGCGCTAGAATTAACACACACTGAAAGTTCCTCGGAGCACCTTTAATAAGTTCAACCACTAAAGACACCAATGTAAGTCTGCCTAAATCCCTTCTACAACAATTACCATTAAAGGTGCAGTGTGTAATATCTGAGAATTTAGCATCATCTAGTGGTGAGATTCTAGATGCCAGCGCTCCCTTGCTAACCCCTCCCTTTGTGGGAGAATTTACAGAAGCTACAGTGGCCTTCAAGGACAAGAAGCTAGTTACTAAAGATGGCATCATCCACCACTGCCTCAAGTCTTTCCACAATATCAAGTGATGAGGTGAAGATGTATTTAGTTATTTATTCTATAGTACTTCTTCTTCTTCTTGGTCTTCCAACAGGTGCATTTCCCCAGGACGCCCACTATATATAAAAACCTGTGAGGCCGTTAAGTTTGTCCATTCTGTGCTACTGTAGAACAAACTTCTACTTCTTGTCGACTTTTATTTTCAAGTGATTATACACTAATTAAAACAAACATATATTCCATGTTGTAACACGTATGTTGTGAAAAATGCCAATAAATTTTACGCACTGCTTCTTTAAAGGTGTAGTCAGTGATTCTGGAGAACGCTTGTTGTCAAAATCACTTTTTAGTCAAAATCAGTGAATATCTCCTCACGATTCACTACCTGTCTGTACTGTGTGTGCAGAATCACTGACTCCATCTTTAATTAAAATATTTTTTTATTTTCAAACTGAATTGAGAGAGAATATGTTTTAATGTCAATGCTCGGTCTGTTTTTATCTTTAACTGTTGGAGGTGGAAGGTCAATCCATTCAGGAAACAAATGAATAATAAATATTATTATTATAATTATAATATATTTTCATTCACAAAGTAACTTCCTGTGTTTCAAAATGAATGTTTTGGAAATAAAGTGACTCGAATGCAAATATTTTGGTTTGATAATTATTTTTTATTTTTTTAAAGATATTTTTTGGGAATTTTTATGCTTTATTGATAGTGTAGAGACAGAGTTGAAATGTGTCAGAGAGGGGAATGACATGCAGAGAACGACCCGGGCTGGATTCTAACCCGGGTCTGCTGTGAAGAGGACAGACAGACAGACAGTCAGAGAGGGGAATGACATGCAGAGAACGACCCGGGCTGGATTCTAACCCGGGTCTGCTGTGAAGAGGACTGAGACTCTATGGAGGGGGGGGGGAGGAGAGGGTCTAACCACTACACCACATGCGCCCCTCACTAATGTGTGTTAGTAGAATATTGAGCCCTGGGAACAGAGCAGGAGAGGGTTCACACACACACACACAACACACGCACACACACACACACACACACACACACACACACACTCTGTCGGTTGTACCAGGTGTCTGTGGTTTACCTGTGCCACGGCCTCACTAACCAAACGTTACTTTATAATTCTTTCTCAGAAGTGACATCACATTTTACCCCTTTGTTTACAGAGCCTAGGCTGTGTATTAACACTGGAGTTGTTTCAGCTCACACACAGTACAGACAGGTAGCAGACAGACAGGTAGCAGACAGACAGACACACACACAGTACAGACA
>CM047524.1:28042949-28045999 GCA_026122265.1 Ammodytes dubius | reverse complement strand
TATCTATCTAATCTTTTTCTATCAAAACTGTATGCCCCAATTGCATCTTAACTACATGGTTTATATGAGAACTGCAGTGTTTAGAATACAAGAAAAAGAGTGTGATATATGGGACACACACCACACACACCAACACAACACACCACACACACACACACACACAACACACACCACACACACACACACACAAACCACACACACACCACACAACACAAAAAACACACACACACACACCCACACACACACACCACCACACACACACACACACACAAACACACAACCACACACACACACACAACACACACCCCACACAAACACACACACACACACACACCCCAACCAACCAAGAGGGGTGATATAAATAACACAGTAAAAAACAGGAAATGACTGAAATACAAAAACTCAAACTAAAATGATTCTGTGTGCTACTGATCTATCTATCTATCCATCTATCCATCTATCTATCTATCTATCCATCTATCCATCTATCTATCCATCTATCTATCTATCTATCTATCTATCTATCTATCTATCTATCTATCTATCTATCTATCTATCTATCTATCTATCTATCTATCTATCTATCTATCTATCTATCTATCTATCTATCTATCTATCTATCTATCTATCTATCTATCTATCTATCTATCTATCTATCTACTGTATGTCCCAATTGCATCTTAACTACATGGTTTATATGAGAATCTGCAGTGTTTAGAATAGCAAGAAGAAAGAGTGTGATATATGGGACACAAACACACACACCACACACACACACACAACACACACACACACACACACACACACACACACACACACACACACACACACCCCAAACACACACACACACACACACACACACACACACACACACACACACACACACACACACACACACACACACACACACACACACACACACACACACACACACACACACACACACACACACACACACACACACACACACACACACAACACACACACACACACACAACACACACACAACACAAACACACAGAGGGTGATATGACTAACACAGTAAAAACAGGAAATGATGAAATAAAAACAAATGAAAACACATAACAGGCAGAAGTCCCACTGGGCCGGAAGCGGAACAGAGGATTCACTTTTATGTGTGTGTGTGTGGTGTGTGTGGTGTGTTGTGTGTGTGTGTGTGTGTGTTGTGTGTGTTGCGTTGTGTTTGTGTGTGTGTGTGTGTGTGTGTTGTGTGTGTGTGTGTGTGTGTGTGTGTTGTGTGTGTGTGTGTGTGTGTGTGTGTGTGTGTGTGTGTGTGTGTGTGTGTGTGTGTGTGTGTGTGTGTGTGTGTGTTGTGTGTGTGTGTGGTTTTGTGTGTGTGTGTGTGTGTTTGTGTGTGTGTTGTGTGTGTGGTGTGTGTTTGTGTTTGTGTGTGTGTGTTTGTGTGTGTGTGTTGTGTGTGTGTGTGTGATCGTCTACCTACGTCATCATGGACTCCAACTGTACCTCATAATGTAATCTGTTTATTTGCTGCTACTTCCCTTCATAATTTAGTCTGTTTGTTTGCTTCAATGCCAGTTTGTACTTTCTGCATGTTTTAAAGCTACAGTGCATAACTTTTACATATAAATATAAATGTGTGTGTGTGTGTTGTCTGTGTGTGTGTGTGTGTGTGTGTGTGTGTGTGTGTGTGTGTGTGTGTGTGGGGGGGGTGTATGTTAGTAAGTTATATAGTGCGTAACTTTTGTCTGTTACATTCAAGCCATCACCAAACGAGTTGAGACAAAGTTGATTAAGCCTATTATCAGCTCCACAAAACTCTCTCTGTATTTCTCAGTATGGCAGCGTTTACAAACTGGTGTCCCCCCCCCCCCTCCTCCTCCCCACTGACACTGGTGCAGGAGCTCAGAAAAATCCCAAGAAGAGTCCAAGAAATGTTTCAGTTGTTGATTCTACTGCTAAGAAAAAAACCTGGATTTGAGGTGAGAGGACTGTTTGTGTTTTTCGTGTCAAATTGAAAATATTTAGCTCCTCAGTATTTTTCTTCTAGGCTTTTACACAATGGGTTTATAACAAAATACTTGTTACCCATAAAAAGTGTGAAGGGTAAACTATAGTTTAGATTGTGGTTAGCAAGCTAATTAGTTGTCAGATGGTTGTTGGCCTTGATGCTAGCAAGAAATTCAAGTTGGGGTTGGTCGTCACATTTTTTGGGGGGTTGGTTGTCACATGTTATCCAAAAGCTGCAGCCAGGAAAGGAACCCAATAACGAAATAAATTGTCGAGCTGTATCCTCACTGACACCCCAGAGAAGGAAAGAATAGAGCAGGAAAAGGCAGCTAGCATGCAAAAGAAAAAAGGGCAACAAAATCAAAACAACCCAGTGCATCCCAAACTAGACCAGCTGCCAAGGCTACAATAAGTTATGTAGGCCTATTTGTCAACTTGACAATGCAATTAAACTTTCAGATTTAGTTTTACTTTCTTGCCTTCTTTTTAAGATTATTCCCATTAAGATAACATTGTGACAAACAACCCCATAGTGTGTGACAACTGACCCCTTGATGGGGTTGGTTGTCACAATGTGTAAGGGTGTCTTTGATGATTAATTTCTTCTTTATTAAAAACACAGAAATTTGCACAGAAATTTAAACCTGCAGTGTGTAGAATTTTGGGTTTTATTTCCTAGCAGATTTTGTTGAAAGTAATTATAATATCCATAAGTACATTTAATTTAGTGTATAATAGCTGAAAAAAATGTTTTGAATTATTATTTTTTCCCTTAGAAAGGGTCTCATATATGTCCATATTTCTGCATATTTTGGACCAAGGCCTAGTGCAGCCATCTTGAAAGTGTCATAGTTGGAATGTCATCAGCTGCATTGTTTAAAATTTAGAATAGTTCTTGTCCTTGAAGGCCACTGTAGCTTCTGTTATTATTCGAAAGGGTTGGGGTTACCCAGGGAGTGTTGCATTCTAGAACTTTGTAGAACTTTCTTGATGATGTCATATTACACACTGCACCTTTAACTGTGAGCCTGTGTGGGGTCGATGCACTACATCCAAAATGC
>CM047524.1:28015449-28025449 GCA_026122265.1 Ammodytes dubius | reverse complement strand
AACCACCCACCACCCCACCACTCCATACCTATCTCCTTATTTATATTAACATAAGTCGATATTGTAAAAAATCTATATCCAAGCTGAACATGCTAATCTTTGAAATTATTTTTGGATGCACTTAGAGAATTTTCCAATTTACTGGGTCAATGCTATATGAGAATGAGCTGACAAAATTGCAATGTTAATTCGATTACCCTAACCCTAACCTAACCCTACCCTAACCCTAACCAACCCAACCCCCACCCAACCCAACCTATACTATCTCCTTTTTTTATATTAAAACAATCGATATTGTCAAAAATCTTATACTCCAAATGGCCTGAAACATCTCTAATACTTTTGAAAATTATTTTCTTAGATCAGCACTTAGAAATTTCCCAATTTTACATGGGTCAATGCAGCTATTGAAGGAAGTGAGCTGAACTCCAACTTGCCATGTTAATTCGATTACCTAACCCTAACCTAACCCTAATACAACCCAACCCACCCACCTAACCACCCTATCCTCTATCCCCTTCTATTTTTATATTAAAAATAAGTCGATTAATGTCAAAAAAATCATATAATCAATGCTGAAACATGCTCCTAAATACTTTTTGAAAAATTATTTTCTTAGGATCAGCACTTAGAGAAATTTCCCAAAATTTACATGGGGTCAATGGCAGCTATATGAAGGAAGTGAGCTAGAACTCAAACTCGCACACTGTTAATTCGATTTACCTAACCTAACCCTACCTAATTTAACCTACCCTAACCCTAACCTACCCCACCCAACCCCAACCACCCCACCCAACCCCTAACCCTAACCCTATACCTATCTCCCTTCTATTTTTAATAATTAAAACATAAGTCGATTAATTGTCAAAAAAAATCATATATACTCCAAATGGCCTGAAACATGCTCCTAAATACTTTTTGGAAAAATTATTTTCTTAGGTTAGAGAATTTTCCAATTATGGTCATGGCAGTATATGAAGGAGTGAGTAGAATCCAAAACTTCGCAATGTTAATTCGATTACCTACCCTACCTACTACTAACCCTAACCTACCTAACAACCTAACCCTAACCCAACCACCCAACCCACCCACCACCTAACCCTAACCTAACCCTAACTATCTTCTTCTTTTTAATTAAACATAGTCGATTAATTGTCAAAAAAATATATACTCAATGCCTGAAATGCTCTAATACTTTTTGAAAAATTATTTTTTAGGATCAGCACTTAGAGAATTTCCAAATTTTACATGGGTCAATGCAGTTATGAAGGAAGTGAGCTAGAACTCCAAAATTCGCCACAATGTTAATGTCGATTACTAACCTAACAACCCTAACCTACTAACCTAACCTAACCACTAACCCTAACCCTAACCCTAACCCACCAACCAAACCCAACCAACCCAACCCAGCCCTAACCCTAACCCTAACCCTATACCTATCTCCCTTCTATTTTTAATAATAAAACATAAGTCGATTAATTGTCAAACAAAATCATATATACTCCAAATGGCCTGAAACATCTCCTAATACTTTTTGAAAAATTATTTTCTTAGGACTCAGCACTTAGAGAAATTTCCCAAAATTTTACATGGAGTCAATGGCAGCTATATGAAGGAATGTAGCTAGAACTCCAAAACTTCGACACATGTTAATTCGATTTAACCTAACCTTACTAACCTACCTTAACCCATACCATTACCCAACGCCAACCCCAACCCCAATCTAAACCCAACCTAACCCTAACCCTATACCTATCTCCTTCTAATTTTAATAATTAAACATAAGTCGATTAATGTCAAAAATAATCATATACTCCAAATGGCCTGAAACATGCTCCTAAATACTTTTTGGAAAAAATTTTCTTAGGACTCAGCACTTAGAGAAATTTCCCAAAATTTTAACTTGAGTCAATGCAGCTTATGAAGGAAGTGAGCTAGAACTCCAAAACTTCGCAACATTTAATTCGATTTAACCCTAACCCTAACCCTAATCCCTAACCTTAACCACCTAACCTAACTTCCCTAACCCTAACCTAACCACACCACTAACCAAGCTACCAACCCAACTAACACACTATACTATCTCCTTCTATTTTAATAATTAAAACATAAGTCGATTAATTGTCAAAAAAATCATATACTCCAAATGGCCTGAACATGCTCCTAAATACTTTTGGAAAAATTATTTTCTTAGGATCCAGCACTTAGAGAATGTTCCCAAAATTTACATTGAGTCAATGGCGCTATATGAAGGAAGTGAGCTTGAATACTCAAAACTTGCACAATGTTAATTCGATTTAACCCTAACTACCATGACCCTAACCTAACCTTAACCTTAACAAACCCTAACCTAACCTAACCCTAACCCAACCCACCAACCAACCCAACCCAACCCAACTAACCCTAAACCCTAACCTTACCTATCTCCTTCTATTTTTAATAATTAAAACATAAGTCGATTAATTGTCAAAAAAATCATATATACTCCAAATGGCCTGAAAAATGCTCCTAAATACTTTTTGGAAAAATTATTTTCTTAGGACTCAGCACTTAGAGACATTTTCCCAAAATTTTGCATTGGGGTCAATGGCAGCTATATGAAGGAAGTGAGCTAGAACTCCAAAACTTCGCACACATGTTAATTCGATTTAACCCTAACCCTAACCCCAACCCCAACCCCAACCCCAGCCCTAACCCTAACCCTAACCCTAACCCTAACCCTATACCTATCTCCCTTCTATTTTTAATAATTAAAATATAAGTCGATTAATTGTCAAAAAAAAATCATATATACTCCAAATGGCCTGAAACATGCTCCTAAATACTTTTTGGAAAAATTATTTTCTTAGGACTCAGCACTTGGAGAAATTTTCCCAAACTTTTACATGGGGGTCAATGGCAGCTATATGAAGGAAGTGAGCTAGAACTCCAAAACTTCGCACACATGTTAATTCGATTTAACCCTAACCCTAACCCTAACCCTAACCTTAACCCTAACCCTAACCCTAACCCTAACCCTAACCCCAACCCCTACCCCAACCCCAACCCCAACCCCAACCCCAGCCCTAACCCTAACCCTAACCCTAACCCTAACCCTAACCCTATACCTATCTCCCTTCTATTTTTAAAAATTAAAACATAAGTCGATTAATTGTCAAAAAAAATCATATATACTCCAAATGGCCTGAAACATGCTCCTAAATACTTTTTGGAAAAATTATTTTCTTAGGACTCAGCACTTGGAGAAATTTTCCCAAACTTTTACATGGAGGTCAATGGCAGCTATATGAAGGAAGTGAGCTAGAACTCCAAAACTTCGCAAACATGTTAATTCGATTCAACCCTAACCCTAACCCTAACCCTAACCTTAACCCTAACCCTAACCCTAACCCTAACCCTAACCCCAAACCCAACCCCAACCCCAGCCCTAACCCTAACCCTAACCCTATACCTATCTCCCTTCTATTTTTAATAATTAAAACATAAGTCGATTAATTGTCAAAAAAAATCATATATACTCCAAATGGCCTGAAACATGCTCCTAAATACTTTTTGGAAAAATTATTTTCTTAGGACTCAGCAATTTGGAGAAATTTTCCCAAAATGTTACATGGGGGTCAATGGCAGCTATATGAAGCTATTTAGGGCGACCGTGGAAGTGAGCTAGAACTCCAAAACTTCGCACACATGTTAATTCGATTTAACCCTAACCCTAACCCTAACCCTAACCTTAACCCTAACCCTAACCCTAACCCTAACCCTAACCCTAACCCCAACCCCAACCCCAACCCCAACCCCAACCCCAGCCCTAACCCTAACCCTAATCCTAACCCTAACCCCAACCCCAACCCCAACCCCAACCCCAACCCCAACCCCAGCCCTAACCCTAACCCTAACCCCAACTCCAACCCTAACCCTAACCCTAACCCTAACCCATATAACCCTCTAACCCTAACCCAAACCCTAACCCTAACCCATATAACCCTCTAACCATAACCCTAACCCTAACCCTATTCCTAACCCTAACAGTCATGAATGAATGTAGCAGATGTAGTATATCTTCAGTGCAGTCATGGTGGCATCTTTCAACATTTTCTTTTATGCATTTTCCTTACCTTTGAGTGTAGGTGTGTTTGTCTGTCTGTCTGTCTATCTATCTATCTATCTATCTATCTATCTATCTATCTATCTATCAATCTATCAATCTATCTATCTATCTATCTATCTATCTATCTATCTATCTATCTATCTATCTATCTATCTATCTATATATCTATCTATCTGTCTGTCTATCTGTCTGTCTGTCTGTCTGTCTGTCTGTCTGTCTGTCTGTCTGTCTGTCTGTCTGTCTGTCTGTCTGTCTGTCTGTCTGTCTGTCTGTCTATCTATCTATCTATCTATCTATCTATCTATCTATCTATCTATCTATCTATCTATCTATCTATCTATCTATCTATCTATATGTGTGTGTGTGTGTGTGTGTGTGTGTGTGTGTTTTCTTTGATGTAACTGTAGCATCCAGCGATCCATCCATTTACTCTTTTCTCTTCACATTTCTAAATGCTGTTAACTGCAATAAATGTTTTTCCTAAACGGTTCAAAACGCCTCAGGGAAGATACACAATATTTCTGTTAACACTGCAAGTGGAGAACACAGAGAAACACACACGCACACACACAGTCAGTCTCACACGCGCACACACACACACACACAGAGTCAGTCTCACACACACAGACACACACACACACACGCACACACACAGTCAGTCTCACACGCACAGACACACACACACACACACACACATAAAAACTCCGATCACATCTGTAGTCCCAAGGTAAATGCTGTTAAATATTTGATACAGTGTGTGAACTCCTTGAATACTGCACGTCCTTATACTGACTTATTCAGTGAGGTCATAATCTTAGGTCTGTATTTATCTCACGAACGGTGTGTGTGTGTGTGTGTGTGTGTGTGTGTGTGTGTGTGTGTGTGTGTTGTGTGTGTGTGTGTGTGTGCGTGCGTGCGTGGGTGCGTGCGTGTCTATGTATGTGTGTGTGTGTGTGTGTGTGTGTATTGTTTCTAACTCGAAGGCAAATTTACAGCTATAAAGAAAACCTTCTCAGTCAGATATACACAGTGGGCCACTTAGCTTGGCAATTAAACTTTTTCCATTGCGCAAAAATCTCTCTGTGTATTAACAATACATGAAACACCACTTATTTAAAGGTGTAGTCAGTGATTCTGGAGAACTCTCTTTGTCAAAATCCCCTTTTTGTCAAAATCAGTGAATATTTCCTCATGATCCACTACCTGTCTGTACTGTGTGTGCGCTGGAAAAAAAATCTAGTGTTAATACACAGCCTAGGCTCTGTAAACTGGTATGTAAACAAAGGGGGCCCAACGTAGCTATAGCGACATGCTCGTTTACAGAGCCTAGGCTGTGTATTAACGCTGGATGTTTTTTTCAGCGCACAGGCTTTATATAAATCCCTTATCAACACAGTTTAATCAGCGGCGAGCCGGCGACGCATTAAAGTGGACAGGATGTAAACATTTTTAATTTTTTTTTTAACCTTTACTTCTACAGGTATATCCCATTGAGACCGAAGACTCTTTTGCAAGGGAGACCTGTTTTCCTTTCCCATGTTACCATTCACACACACATTCATACACCGATAGCAGCAGGCTAACTATCGACATTCACACGAGGCAAGGTGGGTGAAGTGTCTTGCCCAAGGACACAACAACTATGACACAGGTGGCAGGGCGGGGATCGAACCTCCAACCCTTTGATCATCGACCGACCCGCTCTACCAACTGAGACACAGTCGCCCCGACTCCATCTAGGTGTCCATACATCGTGGGTTAATCCACACCTATGGAATGTTCTCCAGCCAATCAGAATAGAGTATTCACACAGACTATGGTATAAGAGGAGATATTCACTGATTTTGACAAGAAGTGATTTTGACAACAAGCGTTCTCCAGAATCACTGACTACACCTTTAACCCATTGTGGTGAATGAAGTAACTTTCTAATGGTGAGAAAACATTAGCCCAAATTGAATACGTTAATGGCAATATGAATATGTATTATTATTTTTTTTTTTTTTCATTTAACTTTTATTTATCCTCGAGAGACCAATTGAGGGGTGACGCTCATTTACAATGACGTCGAGTTCAAAACAAATTCAAAGGAAAAACAACAATATATACAAAATATTCAATGCAAATACATCAAATACACAACAACAGGTGAAGAGAAAAAAACAATTGAAACATTTATTATGGAGTGGTCTCTTCATTTTTCCATAGCTGTATTGTAAAGCTAGCCTGGCAACGAGTGCATTGTGTTTCATATTGATAATTATTGTTGGAAGAATGCTCACGCTGCGAACACTCAACCTTTCCAACACTGACATGCATTTGCTCATGTTTTTAATTGTCTATGAAATGGCTCAATAAAACTGATTAGCAAACATTGGAATGACATTCAATGACATTTGATGCATTTTGTCCCAAAAGCACTGAACAATTGTGTGGTGTGGTGTGTGTGTTTGTGTGTGTGTGTGTGTGTGTGTGTGTGTGTGTGTGCGTGTGTGTGTGTGTGTGTGTGTGTGTGTGTGTGTGTGTGTGTGTGTGTGTGTGTGTGGTGTGTGTGTGTGTACATTTAAATAATTAAGTAAAATGGATTATTTTATAAGAATTTATTGTAATTTTTCAACTCAATGTTTTCGTCAACAGCTTTTTCACTGTTTTTCTCAATACTCTGAACCAAAAAATCTCAACTTATAAAGCACTTACATCAACTAAACTTTTCCATAATCATTCTCAGCACTATTCTGAAGGTTATTACAGAAGGATTTGTTCACATGTTGTTCACTGTCTGATTTATGAGACATTTTCTTCTTAAAAACGTGCAGAAAATTCTCCTACATTATCTCTTATAAGCGAGGGGAGCAGTTGAGCTGTGGCATGATTTCTAGATGTTGTTTATATTTGACGTTGGCGAGGCTATTACTCACCGAACCACTGCTAGGTTTATAGTCTGTGTGTGTGTGTGTGTGTGTGTGTGTGTGTGTGTGTGTGTGTGTGTGTGTGTGTGTGTGTGTGTGTGTGTGTGTGTGTGTGTGTGTGTGTGTGTGTGTGTGTGTGTGTGTGTGTGTGTGTGCGTGTGTGTGTGTGTGTGTTGTGCCTGACTGCCTTTGTGTGAGTGTGTGTGTGTGTGTGTGTGTGTGTGTGTGTGTGTGTGTGTGTGTGTGTGTGTGTGTGTGTGTGTGTGTGTGTGTGTGTGTGTGGTGTGTGTGTGTGTGTGTGTGCCTGGCTGCCTTTGTGTGAGTGTGTGTGTGTGTGCGTGCGTGCGTGCGTGCGTGCGTGTGTGTCGTTGTGTGTGTGTGTGTGTGTGCCTGTGTGTGTGTGCGTGTGTGTGTATCCTTACCAGGAGAATGAAATACGTGCTGTATGTCTTGCTACCATTGTTTGTAGAAAGTGATTCAGAGTTTGGCTGCAGTTCACATCAACACTATGAAATGTCAGTTGGTGGAAGAATCTGGGTTATAATCGTCCCTAGAGCCAGCTGGGCTCTCTTGTTATAAGTAGGACTTTTGCAAATGACAGGCTTTCTTTTCTGTTCTTTCCCGCGAGGTCCCAGACTCACACACGGAAGACTCTACTAGTGAAGGTTGCGCAGCTGAGCTAGGAAGTGCTAGGTTCCGGTTTCTGCTTCAAAATAAAAGTCAGAATTGACTTGACGTTTAGCCGTTTTGCCAGTTAAATGATTTTAATGTGAAGTTACGCTGTAGGAAATGTTCCTTTTGAATTAACAGTAACTTAAATGCGAGCCATATGTATAGTTTGTGGTGTATCAGTTGTTCTAAAAAACCACAACGTTTGCTAGACCATGACGAGTGTTAATGGCGCGATAAAAAAATTGACGCCGTTAATAACGCGTTAAACTGACAGCACTAATTATAATGCAAAAATAAATTGTGTTTTTGTAGTATATCATCACTAATGTTTAATTACCTCAGAATTCAGACATGGTGTTTCGTCTTCGTATCAGTAGCCCCTTTTACACAGAGATTGCGGCGTATTGACGGAACAACATCACTCCAAAATGCCGCTTTGCTTGCTTCTGTGTTATTTACACAGAACCAAGCAACGCCGGCCTGCTGGCGCATCAGTAGCCCCTTTCACTCACTCACTCACTCACTCACTCACTCACTCACTCACTCACTCACTCACTCACTCACTCACTCACTCACTCACTAGCTCCTTTTACACAGCGTCCGGAATGAAAGAGGTGCTTGTAAACAGCGTCAGGTGTGACGTAAACATTTAGCGCCGCGCCGGTCAGCTGCTTTACAACAACACCACTGGCCGGTGAATTGAGAGCAGAAGTGCTGGAGCTTGCAGTAAGAGGGCCGTATTTTACTGTCCCCACGATGTGCCAGTTGATCTCGCTACGCGCTGAGTCCAACATCTCTGGGACTGTCAACCAAACACACACACACACACACACAGATTTTTTTGAGACATTTCAGTCAGGACCAAAGTGACAGACAGACTGACATCACTGCCATTAATAGAGACAAACATATAGAATTACAATTTCTCCAAAACCTCTTCCGACGCAAATGAATGTTACATTTATAAAGGTCATGTCTTCAATGACTTCATATCATTTAGATCGACTATGGAGGAAGTAATCTGTGTGTGTGTGTGTGTGTGTGTGTGTGTGTGTGTGTGTGTGTGTGTGTGTGTGTGTGTGTGTGTGTGTGTGTGTGTGTGTGTGTGTGTGTGTGTGTGTGTGTGTGTGTGTGTTTGTCGGGAACAATCAGTGTTGGCTTTCGGAGACGCAGCTGTTTGATAAAATTATTAGATAAAGTTCAAGGATTAGTTTGTGGTGTAAGATATCAGACAATCCTATTACACACACACACACACAGATGCACATACACAAAGACAGATGCACACACACACACACACACACACACACACACACACACACACACACACAGACAGATAGATGCACACACACACACACTCACACACACACACACACACACACAGACAGTCAGATGCACACACACACAGACAGAAACAGACAGACACAGAGACAGAGATACATACACACACACACACACACACACACACAAAGACTGAGAGAAAGATAGACAGACAGACAAAAAGACAGACACAGACAGAGCGACACACACACACACTCACACTCACTCACACACACACAAAGACTGAGAGAAAGACAGACAGACAGACAAATAGACAGACACACACACACACACACACACACACTAACGAGCAATGAAGTCACCTAACGAGTCGTGATGTCACATCCCAACAACCTTTTAACGTTCTCACAGGACATCTGGAGCTCATTATGAACGCTGCAGAAAGGCTCGACTCATATCGATGTGGATTACTCATTCAAATGCACACACACACACACACACACACAGATACACACCACACACACACACACACACGGTCTGACACACGTGCACACACACATAAACACAAGGTCTGACACACATGCACAAGCACAAGCATAAGCACACACACACACACACACACACACACACACACACACACACACACACACGCACAAACATATAAAGAGACAAATGCACATATAAAGACACACATACACACACACAAACAGGCACGCACGCAAAGGCACAAACACACACATGCACGCACACACACTCTTTCTCCCACACACACACACGCACACACAGTCAGAGACAGTCAGACACACACATGCACAACCACAAACACACACACACACACACACACACACACACACACACACAGACTAATTGATATGCGTTGGCAGCGGTGAGGAGCTGGCGCCAGGCTCTTATCATTACTACAAATCAGAGTTTTTTTTATTTTTTTATTTTTTTCATAATGGCAGAACAAATTTATTTTATTTTTTCACCCATAGTGGCCTTGTGTGTGTGTGTGTGTGTGTGTGTGTGT
>CM047524.1:27997949-28002949 GCA_026122265.1 Ammodytes dubius | reverse complement strand
AAGATCCTCTTATCATTAATATAACTTTAGTTTGATTTTAATCTGACAGATTGTTTAATACATTGAACGCATACAGTATCATTTGACTCTCTCCCTCGCTCTCTCTCTCTCCCTCTCTCCCTCCCGCCTCTCCCTCTCTCTCCCTTTCTCTCTCTCTCTCTCTCCTCCCTCTCTCTCTCTCTCTCTCTCTCTCTCTCTCTCTCTCTCTCTCTCTCCCTCTCCCTCTCTCTCTCTCTCTCTCTCTCCTCTCTCTCTCTCTCTCTCTCCCTCTCCCTCTCTCCCTCTCTCTCTCTCTCTCTCGGGGCCTAAAGCTTGTGCTTGGCCTCTAGAAGGGTGATGGATGCTTAACACAGAGGAACCCGAGGTTGCCCTTTGTGCCCGCGTTCAGATTTCTCTCAATAACGTCGGCACCAGCTTTTACATAAGCCGATCGAGCGTCTCCGTTCACCAGCACGATGGCCGTGATGGGACTGCTGCTCTGTCTCTTGAACCACAGGTACACGGGTTTCCTGGATGCTGTGCCTTCGTTCAGGTTAACACTGATGGGCGTGTAGTTCTGCTGCTGTAAGGGCTGCTGCTGGGCCACGCTGGTGGAGACTTGCAGATCGGTGAGCGCCCCAGTGGAGTTTGTGGTCTGACGGTACCTGTCAACGAAAAACTATGGTTCATTATACAAAGTAATATGTATGAATATGCAATGTGAAAAGTATGTATTATGTGTAATTGTCCGGAAGAATAATAAATAAATAAATCCAATTCCAACTATGACACTTTCAAGATGGCGGCACTAGGCCTTGGTCCAAAATGTGCAGAAATATGGACATATATGAGACCCTTTCTAAGGGAAAAAATTATAATTAAAAAAAGTTTTTTCAGCTATTATGCACTAAATTAAATGAACTTATGGATATTATAATTACTTTCTACAAAATCTGCTAGGAAATAAAACCCAACATTCTACACACTGCAACTTTAACAGTACCAGATGAAGATGAACAGTCCTCCTGCTTCCCTGTTGGTGTCTTCGTCCAGACGGATGTAACCGAGCCGGAGGTAGGCACCGTCTAGATTGAAGGTCGTAGTGGCGATGACGTCACGGATGTAGGTTTGCTGCGCTCTCTTCACCCAGAGGTAGACCCAGGCCCCACCAGCGTCGCGGTTCAGGTCGCAGGGCAGCCCCTCCCAGCCCGCAGCCAGCTTCGGGGGCTCGTCTCTGGAATGGGCCGTGACAGAAACCTCCTGGATGGGAGTATCGTACTCTCCGTGGCCTCTGAAGAACCACAGGTAGATGTAATCGCCGCCCGCTTCAGCATTCAGATCCGTATCGATCTTGGTGAAGCCTGTGTAACAGTGTAAATAATTACTTGGCTTAGATGTTACATTCCTGTCAAACTTGGGACTGCAACAAAAGGTTTTTTTGTGTATTTTATATTGAAAGTCTAGAGCGGAAGTTGGTTTTACCCTTAATGCTGGGCATTTTGCTTTGCGTTCAGAAACAAAATGTCGTCACTCTGTTGGTAAGTTGCTGCTCTGTTCGCTCAGACATTAAGTATAGTATTAAGTGAAAACTACGGTTCATATGATGTGTAAAATATCAGCATTTGTTGTATATCATGCTTGACTAATGTGGCATCTGTAAAACTAGTAGTTTTGTTGTTTTGTGACGAATTGTTGCCGTGGTGTTTGAAGAGTCTTTGGGCTAGCAGCCAACATGTGTGAGGTTGTACTAGCTAGTAACTTTCAGCACGGGGTGCACGTGACCTCTATGCTCATGCCAAACTCCTCTTTTTATTTGTAGAGCGAGACGAGACTCCAGACTTTTCAATTAATGCACACTGGTTGTGTTGCA
Organism: Ammodytes dubius; assembly: GCA_026122265.1. NCBI lineage: Eukaryota > Metazoa > Chordata > Actinopteri > Uranoscopiformes > Ammodytidae > Ammodytes > Ammodytes dubius. The sequence continues at coordinate 28,001,100 of CM047524.1, read as the reverse complement.
ATTCCATGTTGTTGCAGGTATGTTTATTTGTGTTGTTTTATATGCAATGTTGTTATGTGTAATTGATATTTGGGTGCTATTTTAGATAGGATATTTTATGTTTTTATATTTTATTTACAAGCATGTTTTTAGAACCAAAATGTTATACCACTATACGATCAATGTCAGAAACAAAATGTCGTCACTCTGTTGAGCGAGACGAGACTCCAGACTTTTCAATTAATGCACATTCCATGTTGTTGCAGAATAAAACCCAGTGCAGTACTCCACCCAACCTGTCCTGAGGTCCTGTCATTCAAACAGCAGAAAAATTATAACAAAGGTCACACCTGCATCTATCAGGCCTTGGCCCATGTCGTTGTTGAATGTGAGTTGAACCCTGGTGATGGCCGGGGAGTCTCCTGTCTTGAACCATAGATAGATTTCTTTTCCTCCTGCCCCCTTGTTCAGATCAACACCGATTTGAGTGAAACCCTGCTCTTTGAGTTCCCGATCCTCGGCTGCACTAGTCGACACATTTAGGTCGGTGACGTGGCTGGCGTCACCGTGGAGACAACACATCGCGAGCGCCAGCAGTACGAGGTATGATGACGTCATCACCATGGCGACTACAGCTGTGAGAAAACACGGAACAAATAAACAAATGCTTTAAACTTTAGAATTCTAAAAAAGTTCTAGAATTTGAGAGAGGGGAATTCTGAGAGATACACATAGAACCCAGTGACGTCACACACACTCACTCACTCACTCACTCACACACACACACACACACACACACACACACACACACACACACCATTACAGATTTCCATTTTAAGTTACATATCTAATCAGTGACGTGCCTCTGTTACTGATCATATCATTTACACAAACGCTGTCAAATACAGAAAAATGCAGACTCCTTTTCCCCGCTCCCCCATATGGGTCTTTCTTGACTTTTTGTGCCACTGAGCGCAAGACATGACGTCAGCACCAACTCACGGGCCATGAGGAAAGCTGGGAGGGAAATATATACGTTTATAAATATCCAATGATCAACTCTAATACGTTATTTTATCACTTTAGTTTAAAGAAAGATACAAGGCGCAATAACTTCACTTTGAGACTTAAACATCTTCTTTATTAGATAGATGGCCTAATACATGCATAAATAAAATTAACTTTCTAATTTATTTTATTCATAAATAGACTATAAATGTAAGTCCTTAAAGGCCTACTTCACCGGTTTGAATATGAAGGTGTATTGAATTCTGAGATCCTTTGTAGTATAAATGTGCAAAAAAAAAAAAAATCGGTTCACCCTATATTTCTCTTTCTGTGATGTCACGAGAAGGAGAAATATAGGGTTAAAAAAACACTCTTTCTGCCTTTTCTCAGGCTAGGATGAACCGATTTTAATTTTTTTTTGCACATTTATACTACATAGGATCTCAGAATTCAATACACCTTCATATTTAAACCGGTGAAGTAGGCCTTTAAATTCAAATGTTGATTTTTGTTTACACTCCACATAGGTAAATATCAAATTATGATAGGGGAGAACGGGGGAATCTGAGGCATCGGGTAATGTGAGCCACCCCCTGTGAAAAGTGGCTCAGATTACCCCGTTCTCCCCTATATATTTTTAAATTGTGCAAAATTTTTTCACTTTGAAACAGTTAAATCTTATATTTACAGAACATATAAATAGGCCTACATTTATTTTATAACCCAAAACACAAGTTCTTAGCAAGTTCTGGTGGTTTGAAATAAGGTGATCTTGCATGAATCACATTGTAAAAACCTATAAAATAGGCCTATAGTAGAAAGCCTATTTGTATATTTAGAAAATTTAGAAAAATAAAATTAAGGCCATACACTTTTATTTTGTACTTTTTTTAATGAAGTTAACCCACTATGAGAAATTTAGGGTTTGGCAAAAAAATGCAATTCTAATACCAGGGGTTTAAAAATGCATTAGAAAATAAGAATATTGCATTTAAGAGATAATACAAAATGTCTAAAACAGGCAGAAAAATGGTTAAAAAACTATAAGAAATTGCAATAAAAGGCAATAAAAACACGCATATAAAGGTTAGGCTACAGGTTATAAGAAAAACAGAAAATAATGCTAATATGCTTAACATGAACATTGTTACAAATGAAAATAAATTACTTTTATAAGCCAGCAAAAAATTAAAAGTTTCAAGTTAGTGGCAAACTTTGATTTAAAAGTAGGCTAATAGACAAGCTACTATGTGTCCTTTTTCTTATTTAAATTTTTTTCTCTCTTTTCTTAGTTTGTATGTATTGTCTGGTGTTGTTTGTTTGTTTGATTGTTGTTACAAAAAAAACAAAATAAAAATAATTATAAAAAAAAAAAAAAAATAGACAAGCTACTACACACATTGGCTAAAATAAAATATAGGCAAAGAGACAATATAACTATAAGAGCTGTGCCACACACTTTTCTTACCTGTGTTTTCGCAGATTGAAGTTGTTTTTCGGCTCAAAAATCTTGATGCTGCGGTCAGTTCTCGGTGAAGGATTGAAGACAGGTGAAATGTGTGTCGGACTCTCATCCACTTTATAGTGATATAGTGACCTGCTACTTGTGTCTGGGTGTGGTTGTGAAAAGTATTTGGACCCCATGAAAAAACAGGTTGGGTACCTTTTGTAGTTCTTCTACATTCTTATTTAAACAGGACAGGCTAGTTACTCTGTCATTGTCCTGAGTCTACAAAACAGGTTTAAATTATCTCAAAGTACATTTGTGTGAAAAAGAATTTCCCTTTGGGGACAATAACTTCTAAAGGCTTTGACTTGAGTCTTCAGGTTGACACGGCCAGCCAGGTCTGACCAGTTTTTCACAAACCTGGCCAATCGACCAACCAGCCGGGACGGTCATACCACAATGACCCGTCTTGTGTGTGTGTGTGTGTGTGTGTGTGTGTGTGTGTGTGTGTGTGTGTGTGTGTGTGTGTGTGTGTGTGTGTGTTGTGTGTGTGTGTGTGTGTGTGTGTGTGTGTGTGTGTACAATACATGACCAGGCATGAAAACCTCCAGTCAATGCCCCATCAAACAACATCAACAACAAATTCTTCACACACAAATGAAAAAAGGCGGTTCTCTACATGAATAACCAAACCAACCTACCCTCAAAACTATAAAG
>CM047524.1:27982949-27990449 GCA_026122265.1 Ammodytes dubius | reverse complement strand
CTTTACTTTTTTGTTTTTTTTTAAGATAATTTTTCTGCGTTTTTTCGCTTTTTATTAGACAGTTTTGGAGAGACAGAGTTGAAATGAGGCAGAGAGTGTTATTCTTTCATTTTTATTAACTATTAGTTGTGTAGGGGCGCCCTTAGCTCAGTTGGTAGGGCGTCCCCCCCCATGGGCCTCGGCCAGCAGCGGACCGGGGTTCGATTCCAGCCCGCGGTCGTTCTCTGCATGTCATCTCCCTCTCTGCCCCATTTCAACTCTGTCTCTACACTATCAATAAAGCATAAAAATGCCCAAAAAATATCTTTAAAAATATATATATATATATATATATATTAGTTGTGTATCTAATCTCTTGCTAGTCTTGATGGGTCTATGCATCAAAACAGGGGGCTAAATATACAATTTTGACTCAATATAGCAATTGTTTATTCTTTATTTTATGTTAGCACTATTAGTTGTGTATCTAATTTGTTGCCACTGTAGTTTTTATGGGTCTGAGGGGCACTTTACACGGTGAAAACGTGAGTTTTCCCGTTTTTGGTTTTAAATAAAAAAAACCCGTTCAGACACAATTTATCTGACATCTTCACCCGTACACAAAGTTTTCAGAGGAAACGGGCCGAAATCGCTGAAGTAGCAGCCATGCCAAGCCAATAGTCAGCGGTGACACAGCCTAGTAGATAGCTCTTCCGGTACAATTTGATGCATAAAACCTTACTGTAACCGAAAATTAATGCCACTAACGTTCATAAAGCGGTTGGTGTAAGCTTGGGGTTACAAATATTGTAAAAGACAAGCTTATTTCACCGCATTGAACTCGGGAAAACAGCAGACTTGCTGATAGTGAAGGGGCTTCGTGAGCGGATACTTTCCTGTTAGGCGTACTTCAGAATAAAAGTCAACTCACGTGTGTCCAGCGAAATGCTATGAATGTTTAGCCAGTGAAATGCTTTTACTGTGAAGCCGTAGCCTTAATGCTCCTTTTGTTGAACAGTAGCCTAACTTAACCGCTGCAGTAGCACGCTGATAGTGTTTTTTTAATGTAGAGAGAGCCGTGTGCCTGGCATAGCCTATAGAAGTGACACACGTTTATTTAGCTAGAAAAACAGGCAGAGCACAACTCTTTCCCTATTTGCTTGTAGGAGCGATTGGTGGCACGATAACAAATGCATCAGCAACAGCACAACGTCCATGAGCACAATGAATACAGCTCGGTGATCCGCCGTTGTTGTTGTTTTCCAACTGGCGCACGTGGACCTACAAAGACGGCGCATGCCTATTTATATCCAAACGCAATGCGCATGTGTGAGGGTGGAGCCGTGACGTCAGCGTTATCAGGGGAAATGGTTTCGGTGTTTACAGGAAACCAAAACCGTTAAGTTTTCCAAAAAATCCTCCCTCGGAGGTGATCTCAAAAATCTGCGGTTCATGCCTGCGTTTGCGTTTGCGTTTGCTGTTTTCCTGTAAATGATATAGTGCAACCGCAGAAATTTTTCTGCGTATGCACCGTTTTGCGTGGCCGTGTAAAGTGCCCCTAAAACTCGGGTCCAAAGAGTTCACAAACATCGATATAATAAACGATGTGAAAAGACATGAGCGTGGCACTTCTCCACGGCTAATGTCCTGATATTTAAAAACACACACACCACACACACACACACACACCACACACACACACACACACACACACACACACACACACACACACACACACACACACACACACACACACACACAAACTCATACGCGCGCACACACACACACACACACAACACACACACACACACACACACACACGCACACACACATACACGCACACACGCACGCACGCACACACATGCACACACACACACACACTCATACGCACGCACACACACACACACACACACACACACACACACACACACACGGATATTTATCAAGGATTTCAATTTGCACGAGACGTTTTTATGGGACATTAAACGGGGGATGAGGAATCTTCAATGGAGCACAAGCAGGAGACTGTTAATTTTCTACGTGACCCATTTTGGATCGCATTAAAATACAGAGATGGTACTGTACAACTTATAATTCTTAACTCGCGGTCGTTCTCTGCATGTCACTCCCCTCTCTGCCCCATTTCAACTCTGTCTCTACACTATCAATAAAGCATAAAAATGCCCCAAAAAATATCTTAAAAAAAATAAAATAATAATAATATATAAAAATCTGGAAAAAACAGGTAAGTTTGAAAGTCAGAACACTAAATTACTAAATCATATTTCTATTTTCACACACAAAAGCAACTACAGTAGATAAAGATAACAAATAAAAGTAGAATTTTAAAATACAGAAAAATTAATAGGCTATGATATAACTAAGATTTGTATAACACTGCAAAACTAAGTATAATAATTAAAATAATTAATTGGCATTTGTTTAAACATGTATTTCTAATTGTTTTAATCATTATATTGTCAAGAAAAACCGTAATTACATATTAAAAAAAATAAAAAATAAAACAAAATTAACGGGAAACGCGACCAACCCGGAAACACGTGTCTATGACGTCAGTGTTGGAAAACCAAAACAACTTGCGACATCTCTTCCTCCTCCTCCGCTCCGTCGCTGCTGTTGTTGTTGTTTTTAATTGTCGTTTTGTGGATTTTCTGTCGTTTTCTTTGTGTTTTTTCTGTGTTTTAATGAATCTATAACATCGCCTGGAATCTCCGCTTTCATGGTGAGACTTGAATTTACATGTTTAATCGAGTCCAAGTCGAAAAAATACGGGAAAAAGAAAGTGTTGAGGTGTGTGATGCTAACGTGAGCTAGCAGCTAGTTACGTGACTGTTTCTATTCCTTCTCCTCTGTCAACAACAAAGACAGCGTGCGTGTGTGTGTGTGTGTGTGTGTGTGTGTGTGTGTGTGTGTGTGTGTGTGTGTGTGTGTGTGTGTGTGTGTGTGTGTGTGTGTGTGTGTGTGTGTGTGTGTGCGTGCGCGTGTGCGTGTGTGTGCGTGTGCGTGTGTGGAGTGGACATATATACAACAACAAAGACAGCCGATCACATTACATTTATCCTCACATTTCTACACCGGTTAGACAGACAGAGAGACACACAGACACACAGACAGAGAGACACACAGACACACAGACAGACAGACAGACAGACATACAGACATACACACAGACAGGTGGACAGACAGACAGGAACAGTTAGTAGATCGCCTAAATCTAGTCTGTCACATAATGGATTTCAAGATATTGTTATTACTCGTCTATATTAATCCCTCAATCCCATCCTATGAATATACAAGACGTCTCTTAGGTCACCTGTAACTGTTACTATCTATCTATCTATCTATCTATCTATATGTCTGTGTCTGTCTGTCAATCTGTCCATATATCTGTCTATCTTTCTGTCTATAGGATTAGAACAAAACATGCTTTTTTTCCCCCTTTGCATTGTGACTTTAATTCTCCTTTATTTCTCCATGTACGGCCATGGTTTGCAATTAATTCTCTCTCTCTCTCTCCTCTTTTTATTTGTCGATAGTTCTTTCCTCTGACTCTTTTAACACACTTTGAATTGTGTCTGTGTATGAAATGTGCTACATACAAACCTTGCCTTGCCTCTGTATAAAGGCTGTAAATGTAGTTGTAGATTTAGCGTTTTAAGGTTGTTTTTTAAACGAAACCTTAAAACACATCTCTTTCGAAAAGCATTTTGCTAATTATTTTAAATGTTTTATTTTAAAAAATTGTATTGTACTTCTCTGTAGCACTTTGCGATTCTAGTAATATATAATAACATAAACTTCTGTATATAAATCATAATATAATAATATAAAGTTTGTTACAGATAAAATATATTATCATTGTTATTAATTATTATTATTATTATTATTATTATTATTAATAATAATAATAATAATAATAATAATACTTTTTTAAATAAAGTTTATTTGTCATTTTTGTCTACAGGTGTGTCCGTTGTTCCAGTGAATCAATAGTTCACTAGTTACCTGCTATCGTTAGCCGCCGCTGCCATGTCCCAGCAGAGAGGAGTCAACAGTCTGCAGTTCAATCAGGACCAGAGTGAGTTAGCACCAAAAAAAACACTATACAAATACTATCAATTATCGCCAATTGTATAGATAGATTGTATAGAGATTATATGGAATACAAGAAGCGAATATAATAAATATTTTAATTTGTTTTACTATGGAAAAGGGGTGGGATTAAATAAGTGTATACTTCTCCCTGCTCCTTTTCACATCAATACAGATAATATTTTTTTTTTTCTTTTTTTTCTTTTTGTGAAGTCATTTAAACATACATTTTGTTTATTGTATTTTTATGCTTTTCATTTTGTTTTGTATTGTTTTTGATATGTCTAAAAAAATATATATATATTATTATTATTATAACACAGAAGCATATCAATGTTCTCCAGTTCAATATGACATTAAAGGTGTAGTCGGTGATTCTGTAGGACGCTTGTCACAAAATCAGTGAAAATCTCCTCATGATCCGCTACCTGTCTGTACTGTGTGTGCGCTGTGAATAAATCCAGTGCTAATACACAGCATAGGCTCTGTAGAAAGGCATGTTGCTAGCTATGGTGGGCCCCCTTTGTTTACATGCCAGTTTACAGAGCCTAGGGGTTTTTAAGCACACACAGAAGGTACAGGTTGCGGATCATGAGGAGATATTCACTGATTTTGACAACAAGTGATTTTAACAACAAGCGTTCTCCAGAATCACTGACTACACCTTTAATAAATCAGCAGTTGATCTTGAAGAACCTGAAGAAAATTGTGAAACAAGTCTCACAATACACACACACACACACACACACACACACACATAAATATACACACACACATACACACACACACACACACACACACACATTGCATTAAACCTTTAGTAACAGTTTATTCTTTGATACTTACATTGACTGTTTCTCTCAGGCTGCTTCTGCTGTGCGATGGAGACCGGGGTTAGAATCTACAACGTTGAGCCGCTCGTGGAGAAAGGACATCTGGGTGAGTCGACTTTACGCTGATGATTTCTTATTTATTCCACATTTGAAAAATACATTAAATATCATTAAAGACCTACTTCACTAGTTGGAATATGAAGGTGTATTGAACTCTGAGATCCTATGTAGTATAAATGTGTAAAAAAAATTGAAACAGATCATCCTAGCCTGAGAAAAGGCAGAAAGAGTGTGTTATGGTCTCACTGTCTAACCCTACAGTTTCCTTCTTGTGACATCACAGTAAGGGTTAGGATTAACAGAAAAGCTGGGCCAAGGGAAGACTGAGGGAAGAAAAACCTCATTCATTATATTATAATGGTGATTTTATAATGATAGAACGCCGGGTCCGTATGGGTGAAGTATTCCTTTAACAAGGGAAAAAGATTCATACAGTATATAGAGACTGGAAAGTTAAAAATAATTAGAAAATAAAACTGAAATAAAAGTAAAGTAAAAAGTCCAAATGTCAAGACACACATATTTTATATTTGAATAATTAACTTTTTTTTTTTTTTTTTTTTTTTTTTTTTACAAATAAATACTAGCTAGTTTCTACCTTTTAAATCTGGGGCATGTGATTTCTGATTGGTCAAAATTAACATGAGCGGTACACTTTGACCAATCAGAGCGAGGCTCCAATTCTCTGTTCTTATTGGCTGTTGGGACTGTCCATTCACTTTGGCCCGACTTTGTTGGTGTAGAGCGTGTCAGGGAGGGACCATAGGGGAGGGACCAAAGAGAACAAGTGGAGCGGGTTGAGGTATTTGGATTCGAATCTCTATCCCAACTGCTATTTTCTCCCCAAATCCTCCACCCCAGCTTTAACCTGCTTCTCATTCACTCACATAGACATTAACTTTAATTCATCTTAATCCTAAATGTTCTATTGTTCGATATTCGCTCACAGACAGTAAGAGACAGGGATGGAGAAACTTTTTTTTATGGAAAAACCCATCAATGCATTTCTAAGAGAAATTATCAAATTCACAATTTCAAATGTCTCGGATAATTTTCTTGTCAAGTTAGTGACCCAAGATTCCGACGAAAAAAAGCACTTAGCAGCTCCATTATAACAAACCACATGACCACACACCACACACACCACACAATCACACAGCAACACCACACACACACACACACAGACAGAGAGACAGAGACAGAGAGACACACACACACACACCACACAAACACACACAAAGCACAAGCACAGACAGAGAGACACACACACACACACACACACAGAACAGAAACACACACGCACACACACACACATACGCACACGCACGCACGACACACAGCACGCACACACAACGCACACACACACACAGACAGAGAACACAAACACACACACACAGACAGAGAGACACAACACACACACACACACACCACACACACATAGAGAAAGAAGCAGACACACACACACACATACAGAGAGACACATACACCACACAGACAGAGAGAGACACACACACACACACACACACACACACACACACACACACACAACACAACACACACACACACATTCCTTGGGTAAACGTTACATGTCAACACGACAGTGAGAGACATACAAACCACATGACTCCAGAATAATAATGTGACATAAAAACCCTTTGAGTTCTTTATTGAAACGAGACATCGTTGATAGCTCTGTGTTGTTGGTGTGTGTGTGTGTGTGTGTGTGTGTGTGTGTGTGTGTGTGTGTGTGTGTGTGTGTGTGTGTGTGTGTGTGTGTGTGTGTGTGTGTGTGGTGTGTGTGTGTGTGTGTGTGGTGTGTGTGTGTGTGTGGGCTAGACAGTGGAGGAATCATCCAGGAACTATAGGCTCCAGTGATCTCATCTTACAACCACACACACACACACACACACACACACACATAGACACGCACGCACACACCGAGAGAGAGAGACACACACACACACACACACACTCAAACACACACACAAAGACACACATACACACACACTGACAGACACACACACACAGACACAAAGACACACATGCAAAATACAGAGAGAGAGAGACACACACACTCACTCACTCACACACACACACACACACACACACACACTGACAGACACAGACACACACACACACACACACACACACACCTCTTTTATGTCCAAAACGTTGAACTTTTTAAATACAACAAAAACATGTATTTTCAAATCAAATGAACTATGCGTCATCAATTCACAAGCTCTTCTTTATGAAGAAAATAAAAATGTCAAAATGAATTGAGATGCTTTGGTTTCTCAGCCAGACAGCGACGCTAATGACTCAACCGCACACACACACACACACACACACACACACACACACACACACACACACACACACAGAGAGAGAGACACACACACAGAGAGAGACACACACACACACACACACAGAGAGAGAGACACACACACAGAGAGAGACACACACACACACACACACACACAGAGACACGTAGAACACACACACACACAGAGAG
>CM047524.1:27972949-27977949 GCA_026122265.1 Ammodytes dubius | reverse complement strand
AGACACACACACCACACACACACACACACACACACACACACACACACACGTTCGTACCTCTATACTTGTGAGGACAATCATTAACATAATGCATTCCCTAGCCCCTTACTCTAACCATCAAAACTAAATGCCTAACCCCAACCCTTACACTAACCCTAACATAAACCTAATTCATACCTGAACCTTAAAACCTAGTGTTAACCCTCAAACAGCCCTTTAAAGGCCTGTCCTTAAAACCTAGTGTTAACCCTCAAACAGCCCTTTAAAGGCCTGTCCTTAAAACCTAGTGTTAACCCTCAAACAGCCCTTTAAAGGCCTGTCCTTAAAACCTAGTGTTAACCCTCAAACAGCCCTTTAAAGGCCTGTCCTTAAAACCTAGTGTTAACCCTCAAACAGCCCTTTAAAGGCCTGTACAAAGTGAGAACCGGACACAAAATGTTCTCACTTCTTAAGGTCTAGAAAATGAGACTTAATAGGGTTGAATTACACTAACTAGGGCCCAGATTATAATATGCTTTGATGCTGGGAAGATTTCACACACAACAACTAAGATCAAAGCGTGCACTTCAAGAGAGAGTCAGCTGTGTTTATATAAAGTCCTGTCTGCCTTAAAGGTGCTACGAGGAACTTTTTAAATATTTCTGAAACAGTCTCATTTTTCCTCTGATGATCATAAATGACATGTAACAGCAAAATGAGACCATCAGTGTAAAAGAATGCTATTTTTATATAGTTTTTCTTAATGCCTTTGTCATGGGTATACGCATTTTTCATACTTTATTGATAGTGTAGAGACAGAGTTGAAATGGGGCAGAGAGGGGAGTGACATGCAGAGAACGACCGCGGGCTGGAATCGAACCCGGGTTTGCTGCTGGCTGAGGCCCATGGGGGGGGGGGGGGGACGCTCTACCAACTGAGCTAAGGGCGCCCCCATAATTTTAACTTTTTCTGTGTTGAAGGTTTGTGTGATCTGTGCCCCAGTCTGGAGAAACAGCTGTTGGTCTTTCCTGGACATAAATGTGGAAGTTTACAACTGGTGGTGAGTGAGACAGACAGACAGACAGACAGACAGACAGACAGACAAAAAGATAGATAGATAGATAGATAGATAGATAGATAGATAGATAGATAGATAGATAGATAGATAGATAGATAGATAGATAGATAGATAGATAGACAGACAGACAGACAGACACACACAAACTCAGAGGTTATTTCAATCGTTCAGATAGATAGATAGATAGATAGATAGATAGATAGATAGATAGATAGATAGATAGATAGATAGATAGATAGATAGATAGATAGATAGATAGATAGATAGATAGATAGATAGATAGATAGATTTCACTTGTATAAAGTTAACCTAATCTCTTTGTCTATATATTTCTCCCTAGGACCTCTCCAACACTAAGCCTGGTACCTCCTCAGCTCCCTTCACCATTAACGCTCATCAGAGTGAGATCGCGTGTGTGGCTCTAAACCAGCCGGGCAGCGTGGCAGCTTCAGCCTCCAGGAAGGGAACACTCATACGACTGTTTGATACGACCACCAGGGACAAGCTAGTGGAGCTACGCAGAGGGACGGACCCTGCTACTCTATACTGGTGAATACACACATACATTTTATTTTATTTTATTTTATTTTATTTTATTTTATTTTATTTTATTTTATTTTATTTTATTTTATTTTATTTTTTTTTATTTTATTTTATTTTATTTTATTTTATTTTATTTTATTTTATTTTATTTTATTTTATTTTATTTTATTTTATTTTATTTTATTTTATTTTATTTATTATTTATTTTTTTTTTTTTAAATAATTATTTCTTTATTTTTAAATTTTTAAATGTTTTTAAAGATTATTTATTTTTGGGGATTTGTTTTGCTTTTTTAGACAGCTTTGGAGGGCTAGATATATTGTTAATATCTAAAATTAGACGGATCATTTCATGACAACAAATCACAACAACATGTCCATCTGTGGAAGTCCTGTAACCCCACACTTTTTTTTGGGGTGACTGTGTCTCAGGTGGTAGAGCGGGTCGGCTGATGATCAAAGGGTTGGAGGTTCGATCCCCGCCCTGCCACCTGTGTCATAGTTGTTGTGTCCTTGGGCAAGACACTTCACCCACCTTGCCTCGTGTGAATGTCGATAGTTAGCCTGCTATGTGTGTGTGAATGGTAACGTGGGAAAGGGAAACAGGTCTCCCTTGAAAAAGAGTCTTCGGTCTAAATGGGATTTACTTAAAAAAAAAAAAACACTAGCCGAAAAGGCTACCAATGCAAACTTTAAATATACCACAATATATTAGTTGTTAAATCATCTTGACTGACAGATTGCGTTTCTCTCTCTCTCTCTCTCCCTCCCTCTCTCTCTCTTTCTCTCTCCCTCTTTCTCTCTCTCTCTCTCCCTCTCTCCCTCCTCTCTCTCTCCCTCCTCTCTCCCCTCTCTCCCTCCTCTCCTTTCCTCTCCCCTCTCCTCTCTCTCTTCCTCTCTCTCTCTCTCTCTCTCTCTCCCTCCCTCTCTCCCTCTCTCTCTCTCTCCTCCTCTCTCTCCTCTCTCTCTCTCTCCCTCCTCTCTCCTCTCTCTCTCCTCTCTCCTCTCCCTTCTCTCTCTCTCTCTCTCTCTCCCTCCCTCTCCCTCTCTTCTCTCTTCGCTCTCAACCTCTCTTCTCCTATCAGCATCACTTCTCCTACTCTCTTCTTGTGCCTCCAGTGATAAAGGAACAGTTCACATCTTCGCTCTGAAAGACACAAAGCTCAACAGACGATCAGCGTAAGACATAACTTATACTAACGGCTATTACACTGTATTTTAAGCTGAATTCCTTCAGATTTTCTATATAAAAAAAAGTTGTTTTTCGTATTATTTACATAAAAATAGCATTCTTTGCACTGATGGTCTCGTTTGCTGTAACAAAAAAAATTCAGAAATATTTCAAAGTTCCTCATAGCACCTTTAAAAAAAAAAGATAATCATTTGAAAATCTTCGTTTTTGTGTGTGTGCATGTGTGTCCGTGTGTTTGTGTCTCTGTCTGTCTGTCTCTCTGTCTGCCTGTCTGTCTCTCTCTTCTCTCTCTCTTCTCTCTCTCTCTCTCTCAGCCTGGCGCGTGTGGGTAAGGTTGGCCCAGTAATTGGTCAGTATGTAGACAGTCAGTGGTCGTTGGCTAGTTTCACGGTCCCGGCTGAATGCGCTTGTATCTGCGCCTTCGGAAAAAACACATCCAAGAACGTCAACTCAGTCATAGGTAAGAAACACAGACAATACACACAATGTTTATACTGTTTAGTTATAAAATTTAAGTAATTTGATAAAAAAAAAAAAAAAAAAAAATTAAATTGTGTGTTTTTTTTATCAAATAATTTTTTTTGGCAATGGTCCTCACTTACTAACATGGACACTTTTCTCCATTTATTTAAACTCTTTATGCACATTTTCAACGATTTAACAAACTTGAAAACACTTTTCATCTGTATAAGCAATCAAAAAATAAATACAGGCCGAACATAGATAGAAAAGACAAGAAATACACACACAATGTTTATACTTTAATATATGTTATACTGTCATATACTGTTTAGTTTATTGTAAATAAAGGTTTAGTTTTAATCACAAAAAATTAAGAATAAAAATACACACAATGGCCCTTATTTACTAACAGTTCGTACACACAAATTTGTGCTTAAAGACCTACTTCACCGGTGGAAATATGAAGGTGTACTGAACTCTGAGATCCTATGTAGTATAAATGTGCAAAACATTTTAGAAATCGGTTCATCCTAGCCTGAGAAAAGGCAGAAAGACAAACCAACACACCACACCCACACCACACACACAACCCCTAAACCCCAACCACCAACCACACAAACACACCCACACACAAACACACCACACACATTTAGTACACACACACACACAACCAGACACAAACACATCATTTAGTAAGACACACACAGCACACACATTTAGTACAGACACACACACACAGACACAGACACCCCTACATTTAGTACGGGACCACACCACACCCACAACAGACAGACACACACACACACACAAATTTATAAGAGACACACACACAAAAACACACACACACCACACACCAAACACACACACACACACCAAACACACACACAACATTTAGTACAGACACGCACACACACAGCAAAAAAATGTACAGAGACACACACACAGACAGACGACAGACAGAAGAAGACACTAACATTTAATAGAGAGACACAGCACAACCAAAACCCCCAATTTGTAAGACAACACAGACACACACACATAGTACGGACACACACAGACACAACACACACACATAGTAAGGACACACACAAAACCAGACACAACACATACATTTAGTACAGAGAGAGGAGAAACCACACACACAAACAGCACACATACATTTAGTACACAAAAGCACACACACACACACACAGCATTTTAAGCACAACATTTAGTACAGAGAAAAAACACCAAACACACCACCACACCACAACACCAACACACTATGAACGCCATGTTTTAAAAAAAAGACATAACTGAAGACTGAGGAGTGGATTTTTTTATTGGAGTCAGTGATTCTGGAGAACGCTTGTTGTCAAAATCAGTGAATATTCTCTGATCCGCTCCCTGTCTGTACTGTGTGTGTGGTTGGAAAAAAACCCATTGGTAATAACGACCCTAGGCTGTGTTTAAATGCACACACACAGTACAGAAGGTACAGATCATGAGGAGTATTCATGATTTTGACTGTTGGGGCCTAGAGATACAGATACAGCCCTTTTTTTTTTTAAAGTATGTGTGAGGTAATCATTATATATTATGTAGCAGTGTAAATTAAAAATACAGGTTGCTTTCCCAAATGCTTTTTGATATATATATGTAGAAAAAAGATTTAGGTGTCCCGATTTTTGTGGCCAGATTTGGATGGTTAGAAGTATCCCCGGAGTCCACTTCTGGGCCAAGATTGTTAGTGTTGAAAACTGCATC
>CM047524.1:27958890-27972849 GCA_026122265.1 Ammodytes dubius | reverse complement strand
GTTGACACTTGAGGAGCCTTTATTGCAGGAGCGAAGCTTCTCTCACACACCCGCCGCTCTCTCTCTCCATCACTTGCCCACGACACACACCACCTGCGCACACGCATCTCACGGTGCGTGAGATGCCCTATTCCCAAAAAGGGCCCAAATTAAATATTTTGATCCAAGTGAAATAAACTGAGCGTTATTGTGTCAAACAGCAACCGCAAATAACTGCCACCTCCATGCAGCGCAGCCAGTGTGGTCTCCACAGCACCACGGCACTGAATGCGGTGCTGGAAAACTTGGAAAGTCACGTAAAGAAGCCAGGCTGACTTCGGGCACATTCGCTCCGAGCCAACGACAGTTAAGAAGCCTTTATTATGGAATATGGGATTGAGATTCAAAAGCTGACCGGTGTAATGTTCCGTTTTTTTTCTCGTTTTTTTTTCTCCCCACCTCAGACTCGATCGGTTTAAATTGTGGCCCGCCTATTTAATTAATTTCAGTTAAGAAAATGTGTTTTAAACTTGTGGAAAATAAATCCTTACAATCATATGGTAACTGTGTCTGTTTTACAAGAAGCATTAAGCGCTGGGTCTTGGCATTATTGCGCTGCACCATTATTCTGCAGACAGGTGCGCTGCATTCTAAAAATAGAAAAAAGTTTAACGAGGAATCGATTGATCCTCGAGGAATGCAAGCGATCACTCGAGTAGGGAAAACACTACTCGTGCCCATCCCTAACAGTTTGTAAACACAAGTACATCTTGTTGAACATTATTTATTTTCATCACCAATTATCATAGTAGAACAGCTTCCTCAAGCAGTTTGTGATGCATGTTGGAAACAGGAGATGAGCCCCTGGTCTGATGCGCCACCTGGCTTGAGAAACACGTTCTCAAAGACTTACTTTGAGTCATTATTTAGGGAGCACACGCATATTATGAATGAATTCAAATGAGCCATTTTAATCTAGATTAATTCCAAAATTCAATGAGATTAATCTAGATTTAAAAAATGTATCCATGCCCACCTCTAGTGTTAACACACAGCCTAGGCTCTGTAAACTGGTATGTAAACAAAGGGGGGCCCACCTTAGCTATATGGCAACATACCCAAGCAGAGCCTAAGCTGGGGTTTAACACTGGATTTTTTTTTCAGCACACAGTACAGACAGGTAGTGGATCATGAGGAGATATTCACTGATTTTGACAAAGTGATTTTAACAACAAGCGTTCTCCAGAATCACTGACTCCACCTTTAAAGAGAAGCATATCGAAATGAAACACACACAGAAAGACAGACAGATAGACACACACACACAGAAAGACCGACAGAGACACACACACAGAGAGAAAGAGCGACAGACAGACACAGGTCTTTACCCTCCATAGTGCAGGATAGAGGAATGGTCGTAGGGAATACCAAACGTTTCTCCATTTGATATTTTGAAGTTTCTTTCAAATTTACCTGAAAATATATCGGACAAAAACATTAATTTATCACAGAAATTCACAAATGTATTTCTCAAGAGAGGGGTGTGTGTGTGTGTGTGTGTGTGTGTGTGTGTGTGTGTGTTGCACTGGTGCAGGAGCTCAGAAAAATCCCAAGAAATGTTTCAGTTGTTGATTCTACTGCTAAGAAAAAAACCTGGACGTACAGCAGAAGGTATAAAATTCATGTGCCATCACTGAAGGCTTTACCTCATGTAGATGCACCGACTAGTGTTGTTGTAATTACTCAGAATTCCTCATGGGGGCGACAGAAGTTACACACTACATCATTCATTACCTTCCAAGATGTTTTCTGGGTAGATAGTGACGTATTTCGTGCGGTCCGATCGTTTGTGTTCGTGATGGAATCCCAAAGCGTGAAGAATCTCGTGGGCCACATTTCCCACACCGCATCGCGACCCCATGAAGACTTTCTGCTTTCCGCTGATCCAACCAACGTACGACGAACAACTACAAAAACAAAGACAATACAGTAACTAAAAGGTACAGTGTGTAATAACCCAAACCCTTTTGAATAATAACAGATAGTCTAGCAGCAAGTGCTCAAAAAAAGGCTTTAGTTTTCGAGATACCCCTACCCGAGGTAGAACAAACCTCAACAATGATTTTTTAAATCTTTAGAATGTCCTGTTCATGAAATTGATTCTTGAGCACTTTTATCTTTGGGCGAAATATGTTTTTTTGGATATTCTTTAGAACTACCCCAGACTGGTTGAAAATCACTGTGCTGGACTATAGGCTATTCGGAATGTCCTAATATGGCTATTTCAGTGGAGGAGTACTTCGAGAAAAATCTCATTAGAAATTGAACTGTAACATATATCTTCATACAACCACTGGTTATTGTTCAATAGCATCCTAGACAATACATAAATGGTATATTTGGCAGGGATTTATGTTTTAGTGATATGTGAGAGAAAAGTAAAGGAACCCTCTTTTCCTATCACCACAAAAGTACCATTTACGCCTAAACTAAAGCTCTGTATACAGGACTCTATTTCAATAAATGTTTTGGTAAATTACATTCTAACTTTTTGGTGATGTGGGACAGACACCTGGTTAGTACCTCAGCAAATCTGATGACGAAAACAGTGAGCATTCCCAAGTTATGGGCTTTTTTGTCACATATCCCCTATTCGGAATGGCCTAATTTGGCTCTTTTTGAGGGACTGGGGTAGTTCTAAAGAATAACCAAAAAAACATATTTCGCCCAAAGATAAAAGTGCTCAAGAATTAATTTCATGAACAGGACATTCTAAAGATAAAAAAAATCATTGTTGAGGTTTGTTCTACCTCGGGTAGGGGTACCTGGAAATCTGAGGGCCCCTCCTGCTAGTCTAAGAAGCTACAGTGGCCTTCAAGGACAAGAACAATTCTAATTTCTAAACAATGCACTTATGACATTCCAATCATGACACTTCCAACATGGCAGCCACTTGGCCTTGGTCCAAAATATGGACATATATGAGACCCTTTCTAAGGAAAAAAAAATAATAATTCTAAAAAAGAAATTCAGCTATTATGCACTAAATTAAACATACTTATATTATAATTATTTTCTACAAAATCTGCTAGGAAATAAAACCCACAATTCTACACACTGCAGGTTTAAGGCAAGGCAAGTTTACACACACAGAGAGAGAGAGAGAGCGAGAGAGCGAGAGAGCGAGAGAGAGGCAAAGACAGACAGACCCTTTGCTGTTGACGAAGTACAGGTAGTCTTCCTCAGTGGTTCTGGGAGTGAAGGAGATACAGGTGTCTACAGAGACCATCGCCATGGCAGCCAGGATGTCCTCTGTCCGCTCCTCTGCAAACAAAACAACAACAAACATTAAAAAACTAGAATTGCCGCGAAAAAAATTACCTTAAAAAAACAAAGTCCGACCTGAGTCTTTCTCTGCATGTCACTCTCCCTCTCTGACCCATTTAATCTCTGTCTGTGTTGTAAATGGCCTACTAACGTCCTCCCTCCTACATACTCAACATGTATATACTACATACTAAAAGCCCTACTAACATCCTCCCTCCTACATACTCAACATGTATATACTACATACTAAAAGCCCTACTAACGTCCTCCCTCCTACATACTCAACATGTATATACTACATACTAAAAGCCCTACTAACGTCCTCCCTCCTACATACTCAACATGTATATACTACATACTAAAAGCCCTACTAACGTCCTCCCTCCTACATACTCAACATGTATATACTACATACTAAAAGCCCTACTAACGTCCTCCCTCCTACATAATCAACATGTATACTACATGCTCTCTACTTAACCATTGATTGTGTATGCGATCATACACAAAATCTTCCAGGAAGTGAGTACTCATAAGGGCATTTCTCGCCTACACAAACTTGCATACACAACCACAACATTCTCAAATTGACGTTAGTATAAGTGGGGGCGCCCTTAGCTCAGTTGGTAGGGCGTCCCCCCCTCGGGCCGGGCCCAGCAGCAGACCCGGGTTCGATTCCCACCCGCGGTCGTTCTCTGCATGTCACTCCCCTCTCTGTCCCATTTCACCTCTGTCTCTACACAATCAATAAAGCATAAAAATGCCCAAAAAATATCTAAAAAAATAAAAATAGTATGAGTAGGATATTAGTAGGGCTTTTAGTATTTTTAGGAAGTTAGTAGGGCTTTTAGTATGAGTCGTTAGTAAGGCTTATACGAGTAGGACTTTTAGTAAAGTTTGAAGAAACAGAAACAAAGACAGACAGACAGGCAGAGAGGCAGACAGACAGACAGACAGACAGACAGACAGACAGAAATAACAGACAGACAGACGTGATTAATCATATAATCTTGTTTACCGATCTCTTGGCTGATGGCGTAGGGGATGTCATGTGTCGGCCATATGCTTTTAACTGCGTTTCTGTCGCTCTGAAAAAAGGTGAATGGGGCACATTCCAACTTATACATACACATAGTCAAGTCAACTTCATTGTCAATTCTGCCCATAACTACTGAGGAGTGTTAGGGCGTCTGTGGTGAAGTGTGTAGGGCGGTCGTCCACTGGGTTACAGGGTCGGTGGTTTGATCCCCCGTCTCCCTGCCACATGTCCAAGTGTCTGTGTGTGTGTGTGTGTGTGTGTGTGTGTGTGCGCAGGTGTGAGTGTATTTTTATGGCGAGTGTAAGTGATCCTAAATCTTTTTTGTACCAGACTAAATAGTAGCTAGTATGCGATTTGGAACGCAGGGACAGTTTCACTTACTTGCATGATCATGTCTCCCTCTGCAATCACACGACCATCATTCATCAGCTCTGTCAAAAATAAAATAAAACAATATTAATTTAGATTAAAGTATTTTAATCTACTTAAAAGTACTTTTAAATATTTCTGAAACAGTCTCATTTTTCCTCTGATGATCATAAATTACATGTAACAGCAAAACGAGACCATCAGTGCTAAAGAATGCTATTTTTTTATATAGTTTTTCATAATGCCTTTGTCATGGGTATACGCTCACCCCAGGAACAACAGATGGCGTGGTAAAAACACTACCGCTTTTGTCCAAAGGGGGGCGCTAGAATGAACAAACTTTAGATAGATTTATTTCAGGAACATGTTGCGACACTGACCGTCTAAAGTCTCTGGGTTTGACTCCATGTACTTCAGTGTTTTGGTGAAAAAGTTTTCCTTGGGAGCTGAAAAAAAATTGCAGTCAAGTAAACACACTTAATTTAATTAAATGTTAATGGATTTATATATCACACACACACACACACACACACACACACACACACACACACACACACACACACACACCCCACGCACGTGCAATATAACAGTCTTCAATTGCTCCAGACATTGGTTAACATGTTACCTTTCTTCTCCTCCGGCACTGGACCAGAATAGACTGAAAGAAACACAACAGATTAGGAAAACAACTTAAAAACAACGTAGATTAATAATTCTAATTCGTTTTTGGACTAGAAACAATAGAAAGGAGGAACCAGGGACCTCATGGTTACTGGGAGGAACCAGAGACCTACTGGGAGGAGGAACCAGAGACCTCATGGTTACTGGGAGGAGGAACCAGAGACCTCATGGTTACTGGGAGGAGGAACCAGAGACCTCATGGTTACTGGGAGGAGGAACCAGAGACCTCATGGTTACTAGTTGGCCACCTTTCCCCTCTAGGCCATCCTACCACCCCAATGTGAATGTAGAATGGCTGCAATTAAAATTAAATGGGTGAAAGTACAATATAATGGGGCGCCCTTAGCTCAGTTGGTAGGGCGTCCCCCCTCCCCATGGGCCTCGGCCAGCAGCGGACCCGGGTTCGATTCCAGCCCGCGGTCGTTCTCTGCATGTCACTCCCCTCTCTGCCCCATTTCAACTCTGTCTCTTAACACTATCAATAAAGCATAAAAAATGCCAAAAAAATATATCTTTAAAGTACAATATAACAGTTGTAATGTTGAAGTTTCTCACCATGGTTAATGTGTGGCAGTATAAGCGTTGCAGTGAGCAGCAGAAGCATCATGATGTAGGATCACACTGACGCTCCACTCACTCTAATGAACTCACACTGAAGTGGAAACACCTGGGGAGCTGTGTGTCAATTATATATATACTACAACAGGCACAGACAGCGCCCCCCTCTGGACTAAAGTGGTAGTGCTTTTTTTTTTTTAAATGTCTGTGGATCTACAGTATATACATCTATCTATACATCTATCTGTCTGTCTGTCCATACTATCTATCTATCTATCTATCTATCTATCTATCTATCTATCTATCTATCTATCTATCTATCTATCTATCTATCTATCTATCTATCTATCTATCTATCTATCTATCTATCTATCTATCTATCTATCTATCTATCTATTTTATTCAAGTAGCCTACAACTGAACGAAAATCAACTGGTGGTATGGTGGTAATTCGCTCTGACACACAGAGGGGGGCGGTAATGCAGCACACAACCAGAAAATAAACAGTAGAAGAAGAGGAAGACCGAACACTTCCGGGCAAAAATATAAACACATGTTTGGCTGAACAATCTCTAACGGTAAAGCTATATTACGCTTATTTTTCTATATTTTAGAGCGATACATTGTGTCGGCAGATTTCCGCTTTTATTTATCAACCTCTTTGTTGCCTCAGGTTACGTCTGAAGTTTATAAAAACGCTGTATTCTTAATTAAATAAAAACAAACCAATGTGTTCGAGCTAACTGCTAACTCACATGCTAACAATGTTGTCATCGGGAAAACGTCAATAAAGTCATCGTCAGCTGTTTTTATACGTGTAACAATAGTTCCATAAACAGACAACTTCAGTAACGTTTGAAATGTTGACTGTAGGATAGACAGTTTGGTTTGTCAATGATGAAAAATTATTTTGAAGTCTGCATTTGTATACGAAGTGCTTGTACACACACACACACACCCACACCCACAGCGTTTGTGTGTGTGTTTATTTTAAGTTGTTCTAGGAGTCAGGGGGCACAATTAATTAATATTAGCAAATCCAATCATTCGAGTGTCACAGTAAAATTATAATTGTTTTAAAGTTCCTTGTAGCAACTTCTTAAGCAGGATATTATAAAAAAAATTGCACTTGTTACATCTCCATGTGGCACTTTGTTGTTTGGTTCATTTGAAGCTATAGTACTGTGTGTGTGTGTGTGTGTGTGTGTGTGTGTGTGTGTGTGTGTGTGCGTGCATGCGTGTGCGTGCATGCGTGTGCGTGCGTGTTATTTGAAGCTGTAGTACTGAAGTGATTCTTGTTGTTCTGAGTTTGTACCTTCATGGTTGAATGCACTTAAAGGAAGTCTCTTTGGATAAAAGTGTCAGCTAAATAAAATGTAATGTAATGGCCTTACTGAAACATTTGAAACCTATCCTAAACCCTCCTCTCATTTTCTTTCTTTCCACATTTCAGTCGTGATGGTGCGCTATGCGAGAGCGAATAACTTCCACAAACACAAAAGTTCCTCGTAGCACCTTTTTAAGCAGGATATGTTCTAGCCTTACTGAAACAATTGAAATCTAACCCTATCCTCCTTCCATCCATCCATCTATCTATCTATCCATCCATCCATCCATCTATCTATCTATCTATCTATCTATCTATCTATCTATCTATCTATCTATCTATCTATCTATCTATCTATCTATCTATCTATCTATCTATCTATCTATCTATCTATCTATCTATCTATCTATCTATCTATCTATCCATCTATCCATCCTTCTATCTATCTATCCATCCATCCATCCATCCATCCATCCATCCATCCATCCATCCATCTATCTATCTATCTATCTATCCTTTCTTTTCAGTCGTGATGGTGCGCTATGCGAGAGCGAATAACTTCCACAAACACAAAGGCGACGCGGCCGAGGCGACGCCATGGCAACGCCTGAGCGCCGGGCCGTCAGGAGCCAATCAGGAGCCGGTGGGAGACAGAGCGACAGCCGCGAAGAATAACCGCGCACTCACAACAGAGTAAGTGGCTGGTTATCTATCTGTCTGTCTGTCTGTCTGTCTGTCTGTCTGTCTGTCTGTCTGTCTGTCTGTCTGTCTGTCCGTCTGTCTGTCTGTCTGTCTGTCTAGCCGCACAGAACAACCGCTCCCTCAATGTATGTACACGTGTAACCGGTTACTAAATCATAACCGTTTAGGAAAAATCAATAAACAAAAAACGTTTTTTTTTTTGCTTGAAAAATTACTTCTGTCTGTATGTCCATCCATCCATCCATCCATCTATCCAATGTGTGGGGGGGTGTATGTGCATGTTAAACCTGCAGTGTGTAGAATTTGGGTTTTATTTCCTGGCAGACTTTGTAGAAAATAATTATAATATCCAAAAGTATGTTTAATTTAGTGTATAATAGCTAAACATTTTTTTTTTTTTATTATATTTTTTTCCCTTAGAAAGGGTCTCATATATGTCCATATTTCTCCATACCTTGGACCAAGGCCTGTGCGCCGCCATGTTGGAAGCGTCATAGTTGGAATGTCATCAGGTGCATCGTTTAAAATTTAGAATTGTTCTTGTCCTTGAAGGCCACTGTAGCTTCTGTTATTATTCTAAAGGGTTGGGGTTACCCAGGGAGCGTTGCATTCTAGAACTTTGTAGAACTTTCTTGATGATGTCATATTACACACTGCACCTTTAATGCTGACCAACCTTTTCTAATCTTCCCACAGGGCACAGAATGGCAGCTCATCAGACTACACGCGAGGGATCCAAAATGGAGGTTCAGCCGTTCACAAGCCGAACCGTAAGAAGAAAGATTACGATGACCAGGACGTCAACGGGTTTATGGAGTTTCTACAGCAAACAGGACAGCCACTGCCCAGGGGTAAGATAACTGTCTGTCTGTCTGTCTGTCTGTCTGTCTGCCTGTCTGTCTGTCTGTCTGTCTGTCTGTCTGTCTGACTGTCTGTCTGTCTGTCTGTCTGCCTGTCTGTCTGTCTGTCTGTCTGCCTGTCTGTCTGTCTATACACATCTTGGAGCACCTTTTAAAAAAACCAAAAGGTTCATTATATAAATGATTATTCCTTCACATCGGTGTATGAATTTGTGTGTGTGTGAATGGGTGAATGTGGTTAGAAATGTAAAGCGCTTTGGGGCTGAGACAATCAGCTAAAATGCGCTATATAAGTCAAGTCCATTTACCATTTCCATTTAAGTAACTGTAGCTGTCTCATAGATGGGTTTTTGATTTTTCCTTCATTTTTAACCTACTGAATGCACTATGTACAGCCCTTTTATTAATACATTTTACTTACTTACCTAACAGGCAGCAGAGGGGAGCTGAGGGAATCCTTCCAGCAGAGTGGTCTCTCTCTGCCCACTGGGAGTGCAGCAGAGCTACAGGAGGAGCTGGAGACCGCGCTAAAGAAAGACAGAAGAAGAGAAGACCGACGAATCAGGAGGCAGGACCACAAGAAGAGCAACATGGTGAGGGGGTTAGAAATGTTTTCTAAATGTATTTATATATATATATATAAAGATACAAGGGGGTTTATTTATTACATTTTTTAAATTTTAAACATTTTTAAAATGATTTTATTTTAATGTAATACAATACAAATACAAAGAAGCACAAGGTGATACACTGGAGAATACAAGACATAGACAGACAGTCAGAGAAAAAATAATTTCTTTCCTCTCTCAAATGGATGGATGTTAAATGGATGGACAGAGGTACAGTCGGACGGTCTGTCTGTCTGTACACGCTCTATCCATATATGTAGTAGTTTTTTTAATCTATTGTAATTATTTGATGGTTTTTAAGTATATATCTTATTTATATCCCTCTCTCCAGCTCTAGATAGATGGATGGATGGATGGATGGATAGATAGATAGATAGATAGATAGATAGATAGATAGATAGATAGATAGATAGATAGATAGATAGATAGATAGATAGATAGATAGATAGATAGATGGATGGATGGATGGATGGATGGATAGATAGACACACACACAGACAGACAGAGTACGTATATATCTAATATCTTCCTCCCTCCCTCCAGCTGTGTTTCCACTGCAGGAAGCCGGGTCACGGTTTGGCCGACTGTCTTATCTACTTATTTTCTGATTGGCGTATTTCCCCCACACAAATAACGACAATTTTGCATCAAGTGAAAAAGCTCCTATCTGTAAAATCATCCAGGATAAGGGGGAAAAACCAATAATAAAGATACTTTTTTATCTATTTAAATTCTTAGACAGTTGTTAAATGTATAGGTTATGTCTAAATTTATTTCCCTCTCCCTCAAATATAGGATAGATAGATAGACAGACAGACAGACACGTATATATCTCATTTCTTCCCCTCTCTCTCTCCCTCCAGCTGTGTTTTCACTGCAGGAAGCCGGGTCACGGTTTGGCCGACTGTCCCTCGGCCGACGCAGACGAGGAGACGGGGACAGACATCTGCTACCGCTGTGGATCCACCGAACACGAGATCACCAAGTGCAGAGCCAGAGTAGACCCTGCCCTGGGTAAGAGTGTGTGTGTGTGTGTGTGGGGGGGGGGGGTGGAGGGGGCTGTGTGTGTGTGTGTCTCTCTCTCTCTCTCTGTGTGTGTCTCTCTCTCTTTGTGTGTGTCTCTGTCTGTCTGTCTGTCTCTCTCTTTGTGTGTGTGTGTCTGTGTCTCTCTCTCTTTGTGTGTGTGTGTCTGTGTCTGTCTCTCTTTGTGTGTGTGTGTGTGTGTCTGTGTCTGTCTCTCTTTGTGTGTGTGTGTGTGTGTGTGTGGATCCACCGAGCACGAGATCGCCAAGTGTAGAGCTAAAGTAGACCCTGGTCTTGGTGTGTGTGTGTGTGTGTGTGTGTGTGTGTGTGTGTGTGTGTGTGTGTGTGTGTGTGTGTGTGTGTGTGTGTGTGTGTGTGTGTGTGTGTGTGTGTGTGTGTGTGTGTGTGTGTGTGTGTGTGTGTGTGTGTGTGTGTGTGTGTGTGTGTGTGTGTGTTGTGTGTGTGTGTGTGTGTGTGTGTGTGTGTGTGTGTGTGTGTGTGTGTGTCTGGATGATACACCAAGCATGAGATAACCAATGTGCCTTTTAAGTTTTTAGTTTTTTGCTTATAAAAGACAGAAATATTACAGAACTACAGAAAATGCTTTTTTGTTGCTATTTTCGTAAATAAAATAATTCTGTGGTCGAATATCCGGTGTATCCCTAGCACAATTAATTTTTAAAAAGAACCTTGATTCATATATCTATGCAGTCTCATTATGTATAAATGATGACAATTCTATGGCTTAAATTCCTGTATGCACAACACTCAAATTTCTTGAACTTAAATGTTACGTTTAAGGGTGTCTGAGTGTCAGTACATTTTGTTGATTTTTTTTTTAAATTGTTTTATATAATCGTGATATCATTTCTTGTGGAGAAAAATAGCGATTCAAATTTTAGCAAGAATTGTGCAGTCCTAGTGAGGTCTCCATGGAAACATCTTGAATAATATAAGTTTAAAGAGGTTTGCCCCATTTTTTTTTGTTTTTTTTGTTTTTGCCTTGTTTATTTTTTTTATTTTTTTCTTGTCTGTTTGTGTGAGGGAGGGGGGTGGGGGTTGTGTGTGTATTGTATATCTATTGTTTTTGTATTGTTGTTCTTGTTAAAAAAAGGAAAAACCAATAAATATATTGATAAAAAAAAATATATATATATAAGTTTAATACTGGTTTATTAATGTTGTTTTCTTTGTCTAGGTGAATTCCCGTACGCTAAATGTTTCATCTGCAGTCAGACTGGACATCTGTCACGCTCCTGTCCTGATAACCCCAAAGGAATGTATGCTCAAGGTAAAAACACACACGCACACACACACACACACACACACACACACATTTTGTCTGTCTGTCTCTCTCTCTCTCTTTTCTCTCTCTCTCTCTCTCTCTCTCTCTCTCTCTCTCTCTCACACACACACACTCACACTTTCTCTGTCACTCACACTCATACAGACACACACATACTCACACTTTGTGTCTCTCTCTCTGTCACTCACACTGAAACACTCACTCACTCACTCACACACTCACACTTTGTCTCTCTCACTCACTCAGTCACTCAGTCACTCAGTCACTCACTCACTCACACACACACACACACTCACTCACTCACTCACTCACACACACACACACACACACACACACACACACACACACACACACACACACACACACACACACACACACACCTTAATAATCTTGTCTGTGCTTGCAGGAGGCTGCTGTCGGATCTGTGGATCAGTTGAACATTTCCAGAGAGATTGTCCAGAACATCAGGAAGAAAGTGAGTCTTTAAAAAACTACAACTTCCTTAAAAACTACAAACTACAGGGTTACCTACAGCGTCTTGCAGGGGTGGACAGTATAAACATACTCATACGGTTTGAATTGGTGCTAGGGTGTGGATTTTGACTGGTTTAACAGCTCTAAAGTAGCATTGACATAACCATACAATGTCCAAGTGTCCCTGGGCAAAGAGACACTGAACCCTAAATGTCTCCTGATAGTTAGCTTGCACCCTGCGTGGTAGCTGCTGCTGCTATCGGTGTATGAATGTGTATAAAACAATGTAAAGTGCTTTGGGTCTGTGAAAAACCAGGGAAAAGAGCTTTATAAGTGAAGACTATTTACCAATGACCATTTACCTAGAAAAACGCTATACAAAATAGGGAGTCAATACAAGCTTCCCACACCAGCGCCGTAATTTCGCTTCGCGAATTTGCGTCTTTTATTTTTTCGAACTGTTTGATTTTTCTGGGACGTCGCTTCTTAAAGTGAGACGCGGCCTTTAGAGTGGTATTTTTTACTTTTTTTAATCTCATAAATGATCTTAACTGTTATCTCTCTCCTTCCAGCTAACCAGTTCACCCTCCCCTGGCTTTCCAACAACATGAGTGCCGATCACGAGGAGGTTCATGTGCCAGTGAAGAAACCCAAACCCAAGCAGACCAAAGTAGTCAAGTTCTGAGATGTACCTTCATCTGACAGACGCACAGACAGACAGACAGACTGACAGACACACACACACACATGTACGCACATATATATAAACACACACACACACACACACACACACACACATGCACATATATATAAACACACACACACACACACACACACACACACCCTTCTAAATCTCTCTTTGTACATTCGTTAATTTGTTAATAAACTTTATTCTGCTGTTGGTAAAGCTTTGGTTGTGGATTTATTGTTGTGTTGATTCTTCACTGCCCCAGACTTTAGTTTAAGATGAAAGGCTTGAGAAAAAATCGTAATGGATGAGCAAAATACTGCTATATTTTGCCCATCCAATACGATTTGTTCTCTTATGTGAAACATGTTAAATTGAGTTGTTTTAAACATACTTTACACATTCTGGGCAGCAGTGGCAAAGTGGTAGGGAGTTTGCCTCTGGAGTGCAGGGTCAGAGGTGCGATCCCCCGTCTCCCCGCCACATGTCCAAGTGTCCTTGGGCAAGACATTGAACCCCGAATTGCTCCCGAGAGTTAGCTTGCACCCTGCGTGGTAGCTGCTGCTGCTATCGGTGTATGAATGTGTGTGTGATTGGGTGAATGTGTACAAAACGATGTAAAGCGCTTTGAGTCTGTGAAAAACCAGGGAAAAGAGCTTTATAAGTGGAGTCCATTTAGCTGTAATGTGAAGACTTTGCCACTGGGAGGCAGCCCAGGCACTGTTCATAATGGGTTCAGGTTTTATATACTATCTATGGTTCAGGTAAGTTTTGGAGAAGTTTTGCCATCCAGTCTTTCATGTAATGTATCTGCTTTGATGCGTTTATGGGCCATAATATACAGCACATCTTTTACAGTCATGTTTATGTGGAGTGTGGGATGGCTTTGTTTTGATTGTTTGTCACATTTTATTTAATTGCATATCATACTCAGACTTCATACCTCTTTAAAAAGACACATTTTCCCATGCATGACATCACACATGGTAAAATGTAG
>CM047524.1:27948890-27951390 GCA_026122265.1 Ammodytes dubius | reverse complement strand
AGTCCTGGAATTGGACAAAAACAATTAACCAGTCATGGAAATGGTTTGGTATTAACTGAATGTTTTGGAACAAACTCCCAGAAAATCTGAGGTCTGCTGCAACTCTCAGCTCTTTTAAATCAAGTTTCAAAGATTTGTTTCCCTTTTAATCTGTAATTTTTATTTATTTCTAACGTGTATTCTATACTTGATGTATTTAAATCTTGCCCCTGTAAAGCACCTTGAATGGCCTTGAAGTGTCTGAAATGTGCTATACAAATAAACCTTGAATTTACCCTAATTTTCACTGGTGTTTAAAACATAAAAATCCCAAAACATGTCAAACGTTACATGAAATATTTCCTTGAATTACTTTTGGATTCAAATCTAGTGTGTTGGTTTGAACGTCACCAGTGTCATGTGATACACATTGGGATGTGTTACGTGTGGGTTTGTTTTGAGATGTTTTCTATGTTTTTAAAAACCGGTGATGGGAAAGATAGATTTAGATCCCGGACGAGCCCCCCAAGTGTTACAGTCCCTAAACCCTGAGCCAAAATGGGGGACGTAACAGATGCATACTGTTTTTTTTCTTTTTTTTCTCTTCACCTGTTGTTGTGTATTTGATGTTTTTGCATTGAATATTGTTTATGTATTGTTGTTTTTCCTTTGAATTTGTTTTGAACTCGACATCATTGTAAATGAGGGTCACTCACCCCTCAATTGGTCTCTCGAGGATAAATAAAAGTTAAATGAAAAAATGAAATGAAATAAACATGAAACGACCAATGACGTTTGAAAATTCATTGGTAAAAGTATTGGTGTGGGAACCCTGTATTACTGATTATGGGGGGATTTGATTTGATTTGATAAGCATTTATTAGAGAGTGAATCATTTAGAGTTAGTTCTCTAATATGGAAATGGTAAATGGTAAATGGTAAATGGACTTGACTTATATAGCGCTTTTCTAGCCGATTTTCTCAGCCCCAAAGTGCTTTACATATCTTACCACATTCACCCATTCATACACACACTCGTACACCGATGGCAGTTTAATATCGTAGACGCAGTGACGTCATCCTTGTAGATCGTGTGGTAGAGGGAGGCAGGAGGCTTCACTGTCCCCTGGCACAGACGGATGCAATCTTGTGGTGGCATTTGTCATCATTCCAACCGGATACTGTGTAGAGAAGAGGGACAATAATTAATTTGGCTTTTGGATTTGATTTGATTCAGTTTTATTTCAGACGTATCAAAAAAATAAAAAATTAAAAGCATGAAAATACAATAAAAAATAAAAAAAATATGTTCAAATGATTTCACAAATAAAAATAAACAAAATAAACAAAAAATAAACAAATAACATATTGAATTGATATGCCTGAAAAGGAGTAGGAAGAAGTATAAACTTATTGGATCCTACCCCTTTTCCACAGCTCAATAACTTTATAATAATAATAATAATTATTATTATTATTATGATTTCTTTTTTTTTATTATTCATTGATTGAATTGTTGTGCTTGTGAGATGAAGTTTATGGGTATTTGACAGTCCAAGGCATTTGACGATGGGTAACACTTTACAATAAGGGAACATTAATTAACTGTCAGTTAAAGCTATTAACGGTTAGTTAAAGAGTAGTAAATGCCTATTAAGCATTAAGTAAGTGCTAATTACGGTTAGTTAATGCTTCATTAACTAATGCTAAGTTAAGCATAAACTAAGCTTAACATTTAGTTAATGCTTAGTTTGTTAATTAAGCATTTACTAAGTATTTATTAAGAGTGAATTAAGCATTAACTGACAGTTGATAAATGTACCCTTATTGTAGAGTGTTACCTGAAGTTGGCAGCTATATCAGCTATTTGGCTGTTGATGAGAATGGGGTGATGGGGTAGGCCCAATTAATTTCTATTTTTTTTGTTTTGGCTACATTGATATATTGTTTGTACCTTCCTCCAAAGGTTTTTTTTATTAAATCACAAAGTAGTATCATGCAGCTGCAATACAATGGATTATTAATTTTTTTCCCCTTTTTTCCCTCCCGCACATACCCCACCCATATCCCACCCAATCACAAACAGTCCTGCATTAAAAAATCAACACACAAAGCAATACACAACGTCAAAAAAAAAAAAAAAAAAAAAAAAAAACACAGAAACGAATCAGAAACACAAATACACACACCAAGAAACAAAAACAAACAACCAATATGAAAAAAAAAAAAAAAAAAAAAACTCAAAGAAATAAAATTAAATCAAATAAAAGAGGGGAGGGGGTAGCTACTCCTCAACCATTGTGGTCGGCTTCTCATAATATTGTTTGTACCTTGAGTGTTGATCAGGACACAGGTTTCTCCGCCGAGTACGTTGTTGGGCTCTCCGTGATGCCAGCGTGTGTAGTCAACTCTGGATCCGTCGGTCCACGTAAACGTTCCCTCCTGGAACAGAAAACTGATGTTTGAAAAAATAATAATAATAATAATAATAATAATAATAATAATAATAATAATAATAATA
>CM047524.1:27913890-27943890 GCA_026122265.1 Ammodytes dubius | reverse complement strand
AAAGTTCTACAAAGTTCTAGAATGCAACGCTCCCTGGGTAACCCCAACCCTTTAGAATAATAACAGAAGCTACAGTGGCCTTCAAGGACAAGAACTATTCTGAATTTTAAACAATGCACCTGATGACATTCCAACTATGACACTTTCAAGATGGCGGCACTAGGCCTTGGTCCAAAATATGCAGAAATATGGACATATATGAGACTCTTTCTAAGGAAAAAATAAATAATAAAAAAAAAGAAATTCAGCTATTATGCACTAAATTAAATGCACTTATGGATATTATAATTACTTTCTACAAAATCTGCTAGGAAATAAAGCCCCAAATTCTACACACTGCAGGTTTAAATGACAAATGGATGTGTGTGAATAGTTGCAGTTTTTTTTTATTTATACAGGTAAATCCCATTGAGACTGGACCGGAGACTCTTTTTCAAGGGAGACCTGTTAAAATGTGTTAATGCTAATTATTTGACATTTTGAACTAAAGACTATTATTTTTATGAATAAATAAAAAGTTGTTCTTGTGATTTACTGTATAAGGCAACAGTCAAAATCCTAAATATTTTACATTTATAATTTAAAGGTGCTATGAGGAACTTTTAAATATTTCTGAAATAGTAAAAATGTTCCTCTGATGATCATAAATGATTTGTAACAGCAAACGAGACCATCAGTGCTAAAAGAATGCTATTTTTATATGTTTTTCTTAATGCCTTATTCATGGGTATACGCTCACCCAGGAACAACAGCTGGCGTAGTAAAAACACTACTGCTTTTGTCCAAAGAGGTGCAAGAATTAACACAAACTAAAGTTCCTCGGAGCACCTTTTAACTTTTTTAAGAAAAGTGCTTAAAAATGCCTTAAATGAAAATGGATGTATGTGGATAGTTGCAGTTACAATTTATGTTTATCAACAAAATTGAATTATTGAATAAACGTTTGAGCCGTCAAAGTAAAGTAAAGTTTCAAAGCCGTGAAGCTATGAAATGTTACCTTTGCTGTAGTGCTGGTCCTGATGCAGACAGGTGTGTGTGTTGGGAAGGAATACTCGCCTGTATATATAGCACTGAGGTCACACCTGGAATGTTAAGAACACCAATGAAAAGGCTTTTGCATGGAGGTGTGAAAGTGGGCGGGGTTTTCATTTTTTTTTATCTGTCTTCAGGTTTGTAAAAAAAACGTTTTTAACTAATTTCTTAGGTAATATTGTTTGTCAATTTAGCTTCTTTAACATGTCTTCTTTCGTACTAGTATAAATCAAAGGTCCAAAATGTACATTTTGGTGTTTATTTGACTAAACCTTGACTGTTTGGGTCTGTATACTTCTCCTATACAACCATTTTTAACGGCCATTATCCCCCAAGAGTCATAGTCCTCTTCACAGAAGACCCAGGTTAGAATCCAGCCCGGGTCGTTCTCTGCATGTCATTCCCCTCTCTGACCCATTTCAACTCCCCTCCATATCTGTCCAATAAAGTGAAACATTTAAAAAAAATTATCTTTATGGAAATAAATCTTTTTGAAAAAACTAAAGAAAAACTAATCTAAAAAAATGAATCCCTCTCAATGAATCACTTCTTCCCCAATGAAATGTGTGGTGGTGTGTTTATCTGCACACCCTGTTTACCCCATTTCATCACTGTATAATAAAGGATCAAATCAATGCCCAAAAGTGATATTTACTTAGGTTTTAGTTCTCCACGTGAGGAGGAAACAAATGTGTTTTTGTCACAGCTGGTGTGTACCGAGCAGAGCTGAGATGTGGACTCAGGTTTAGTGAATAGCGACTTGATGTTGATTCTGAGGAAACCCAATGTTTTGGTTTGTTAAACTTCCTCCTTCATGATATTGACACATTTTTATGTTAGTCCTGTTGAGAAGGATGTGTGTGACTTGTGACATGTTACTGTGATGAGGATATAAAAAAAAAAGTGTGTGTGTGTGTGTGTGTGTGTGTGTGTGTGTGTGTGTGTGTGTGTGTGTGTGTGTGTGTGTGTGTGTGTGTGTGTGTGTGTGTGTGTGTGTGTGTGTGTGTGTGTGTGTGTGTGTGTGTGTGTGAGAGAGAGAGAGAGAGAGAGAGAGAGAGAGAGAGAGAGAGAGAGAGAGAGAGACCAATGATATCATATATTTTGATTTTTTTTTGTATTTTTGTATTTTTTAATATATTTTTTCTTGTGAGAGTAGGTGGGGCTGAGCCCCTAATGACCAGTTGCCACTATGTGTGTGCTCTAACCACTACACCACTAGCGCCCCCATATCTTTTTATATTTTTTATTTAACGGTCAAATTGTGAATGTTAAGAACACCAATAAAAAGGCTTTTGCATGCAGGTGAAAGAGGGGGGGGGTTGCATTTTTTTAAATCTGTCTCTTGGGGGCGCTTGTGGTGTAGTGGCTTATATAGCTCTTTGCCCTGGTTTTTCACAGACCCAAAGCACATTGTTTTGTACCCAATCACACACATCTTCATACACCGATAGCAGCAGCAGCAGCAGCTACCACGCAGGGTGCAAGCTAACTATCGGGAGCAATTTAGGGTTCAGTGTCTCTTTGCCCAGGGACACTTGGACATGTGGCGGGGAGACGGGGATCAAACCACCGACCCTGTAACCCAGTGGACGACCACCCTACACACTTCACCACAGCCTCCCACAGTGCACATTACAATGCAGAGCTGTAGTTCAGAGGCCAACAATAGTGATGTCATTCAGTGCAGCTACATGGCACAACTAGATTGGATTAAGACTAGACACTCGAACGGACCATGTCACTTGTCTGAGTATACATGGCCTTTCGGAAATCGGATAAATGGCTGTCTTCACTATGTTAGGTGTTCTTATCCGACTTCTCTTGTCCGAAGTAGATCGGATAAAGGTGTTTACATGCAGTTTAAAAGTCCTGTTGAGGTCTAATTCGTTTAGTTACCCGATTATGAGTCTGCATGTAACCGCACTGAGTGAGTTTGTCTGTCTACGTGATCGTCCTTAGTTTGAACTCGTAGCCACTAGCTGTGACTCGTGGCTTGTGAAACTCCCTCATTTGAGATATTTACTTAGGTTTTAGTTTTCCACGCGAGGAGGAAACAAATGTGTTTTTGTCATAGCTGGTGTGTACCGAGCAGAGCTGAGATGTGGATTCAGGTTTTGATGTTGATTCTTTTTCAAAGGTTTTTTTATTCATCAAAAGAATTATACAGCAAAGCAAATACAGTACAATGATTAATTTTTTTTCCCCTTTCCCCCCCCCCCCCCCCGAACACACCCCGCCCACATCCCACCCCCACCCACAACCAATCCTGCAGCACACAAAGAAAAAGAAGGAAAAAAACAAACAAAAAAAAAACAACAATGTTAGAAAATTACATAGACGAAATACACGCTACAAGAAACAAAAATAAACAATCAATGAAAAAAAAAAAAAAAAAAAAGAGGGGAAGGGAGGGGAGGGGAGGGGAGGGGAGGGGAGGAGAGGGGAGGAGAGGGGGTAGCTACTCCTGTACTATTGTTGTCTGTCTATCAAAATAATTCATGAAGGGGCGCCAAATCTTGTCAAATCTCCGATCCCTGGTGTTGATGTTGATGTTGATGTTGCTACCACTTAATTTCACCACTGTGTAAATGTTTCAATTGTTTTTCTCTTCACCTGTTGTTGTGTATTTGATGTATTTGCGTTGAATATTGTTAATGTATTGTTGTTTTTCCTTTGAATTTGTTTGAACTCGACGTCATTGAAAATGAGGGTCACCCCTCAATTGGTCTCTCGAGGATAAATAAAAGTTAAATGAAATGAAAATGAAAAATGATTCTGAGGAAACCCAATGTTTTGGTTTGTTAAACTTCCTCCTTCATGATATTGACACATTTTTATGTTAGTCCTGTTGAGAAGGATGTGTGTGTCTTGTGACAAGTTACTGTGATGAGGATATAAAAAAAAAGTGTGTGTGTGTGTGTGTGTGTGTGTGTGTGTGTGTGTGTGTGTGTGTGTGTGTGTGTGTGTGTGTGTGTGTGTGTGTGTGTGTGTGTGTGTGTGTGTGTGTGTGTGTGTGTGTGTGAGAGAGAGAGAGAGAGCAATGATATCATATATTTTGATTTTAAGCCCAAAACTTCCATTGTGTAGGTCCGATTGCTTCAGTAGTCACATCTATGCGACCGGCAGAATGTGTCCTACATTTTGATGTAAAAATTATCCGTGAGACCTCAGTGTGTTTGTAAAGATTGTGTGTATACAATCTGGTAAGGTCTGCAGCCCAAATAATACAGAAAGTCTCCTTGAGGTCCCTTTGCCTGTCTTCTCAGTGGGAGGCCATGTTAAATTGTTTAAACACAGTCCATAAACACACACGCACATGCACACACACAAAACACAACACCCAACACACACACACCAACCACACACACACACACACACACAAAGCAGGGGGCCCACAACAGGGTCTCCAGGGACCTTTGCAGGATTAAACATATTTACAATTGAAGGGCTTGATTGCGCTTTGAGTGGGCCCAGAACCTAGCAGACAGCTAGTGTGTGTGTGTGCGTGTAGTGTGGTGGTGTTGGTGTGTGGTTGTGTGTGTTGGTGTGTGTGTGTCGGTGTGTGTGTGTCAATTACTTTGAAGGGTACTTTGATTTGATGCTATGTGGCCTAGCATGGGATTGAAAAATCAGGCTGTGTGTGTGTGTGTGAGTGTGTGTGTGTGTGTGTGTGTGTGTTGTGTGTGTGTGGCAGCTTAGATCTGGGAGAGAGACAGCATGTGTGTGAATTGTGTGTGTGTGTGTGTGTGGTGTGTGTGTGTGTGTGTGTGTGTGTGTGTGTGTGTGTGGTTGTGGGGGTCTGATTCACTAATTTACCCATGGGGAGATTTACTCCAACCAACTAGTGAGTGGGTTTCGAGACAGAAATCACTGTTTTGGGGCCTTTAAGGTGAAATTTTGAAGGCTAAAATATGCTTATTTTCAAGCACTAAGATGAGATAGATAGATAGATAGATAGATAGATAGATAGATAGATAGATAGATAGATAGATAGATAGATAGATAGAAGATAGATGATAGATAGATAGATAGATAGATAGATAGATAGATAGATAGATAGATAGATAGATGATAGATAGATAGATAGATAGATAGATAGATAGATAGATAGATAGATAGATAGATAGATAGATGATATATAGATAGATAGATAGATGGATAGATGGATGGATGGATGGATAGATGGATAGATAGGATAGATAGATAGATAGATATATAAGATAGATAAGGTGGAGTGGATGGATGGATGGATGGATGGATGGATGGATTGTGATATAGAGATGGATGGAATGGATGGATGAGATATATGGATGGATGGGGATGGATTGGATAGATAGACAGACAGACAGACAGACAGACAGACAGACAGACAGACAGACAGAAAGACAGACAGACAGACAGACAGACAGACAGACAGACAGAAAGACAGACAGACAGACTATAAAACCTCAGTAAAGTTAAAGTTAAAAACCCCTACCACACTATTCTCTGCTGCTGTTTGTGTTTCCTGGTGCGAGAGGCTAAAGCAACAAGCTGCCTGCCACATGTCACTCTGAGGAAATGAAGGATCACTGTCTGATTGGCCCGTGTGTGTGTGTGTGTGTGTGTGTGTGTGTGTGTGTGTGTGTGTGTCTGTGTGTCTGTGTGTGTGTAGTTGTCTGTGTGTGCGTGTGTGTGTGTGTGTGTGTGTTGTAGGATCACTGTCTGATTGGACCTTCTGCAAACAGAAACTCTTTCCAAGAATAATTGGTTTAAGAAGCAACTCGGGCATTAAAAGCACTTTCTATTATGGTTAGACACACACACACACACACACATACACACACACACACACACACACACACACACACACACACACACACACACACACACATACAGTAACAGGTGGCCTTTAAGTGCATGTGTGAGGGACTTTGGGAAATATTAAGTTTCGGTCATAGTAAATTCTGTCTTGTTTACAAAAATAATAATTACCTTATTTTGTTGTTGTTTTGATTTTGTCCACATGTTGAAACAGTTTACATGGGCAAGGGTAGTTGAGTGTCTTTCAAAGCTATAGTGCGTAACTTCTGTTGCCCCCCCATGAGGAATTCTGAGTAATTACAACAACACTGTCGGTGCATCGCCATCTACATGAGGTAAAGCCTTCAGTGATGGCACATGGATTTTATACCTTCTGCTGTACGTCCAGGTTTTTTTTCTTAGCAGTAGAATCAACAACTGAAACATTTCTTGGGCTCTTCTTGGGATTTTTCTGAGCTCCTGCACCAGTGTCAGGGGGGAGGGGGGGACACCAGTTTGTAAACGCTGCCATACTGAGAAATACAGAGAGAGTTTTGTGAGCTGATAATAGGCTTAATCATCTTTGTGTCAATTTTGGCATGACCTTAAATGTATCAGACATTCATTCGTATGAAAAAGTTACGCACCATAGCTTTAAGGCTTTCCCAAAACAAACCAGCTACAATAGTAACTCAGCATATTCTTCCATGTACTCTCATTGCTTTTATAAAAACGAATGTGCAGTGTCTGTATTTAATTAAAATAAATTGACCATCCTTTTGGCCCACAGGCTTTCATAATAATCCAGCCTTTTACTCAGTGCAAAACAACATGGCCTCCACACAGCTATGTCAACACATCCGGGATTTATTTTTTATATAATATTTT
Organism: Ammodytes dubius; assembly: GCA_026122265.1. Classification (NCBI taxonomy): domain Eukaryota; kingdom Metazoa; phylum Chordata; class Actinopteri; order Uranoscopiformes; family Ammodytidae; genus Ammodytes; species Ammodytes dubius. The sequence continues at coordinate 27,937,188 of CM047524.1, read as the reverse complement.
TTTTTAGTTTTCTGATATTGAATTGTCCAACATCTTAAAGGTGTATTCAGTGATTCTGGAGAACGCTTGTTGTCAAAATCACTTATTGTCAAAATCAGTGAATATCTCCTCATGATCCACTACCTGTCTGTACTGTGTGTGTGAACTGGAAACAATTTTAGTGTTAATACACAGCCTAGTCTCTGTAAACGAGCATGTTGCTAAGCCCTTTGTTTATAAAATCTGTTTACAGGGCCATGTTGACTTACCTACTCTAACATCCCCTAATAATGCTATTCTTAGTCTTTGTGTGTGTGTGTGTGTTGTGTGTGTGTGTGTGTGTGTGTGTGTGTGTGTGTGTGTGTGTGTGTGTGTGTGTGGAGAGCTAACCAGAATATAAAGCATTTATTCACAGAGTTTACATCAGGTCAATCTGGTCAGACACACACACACACACACACACACACACACACACAACACACACACACACACACACACACACAAACAAACAAACAATCAGGTCAATCTAGTGAGACACACACACTCACACACACCCCCCTGATATAAAAAGGTCATAAAAACGTTGCCCTCTCCAAAGTGTGGGTCATGTGTTTAGGTTGGCACAGTGAGGTTCGACTCTAGACTGTAGCCTGTGTGGGAACTGACAGATTACATCAGAGCTAAACACATTAGTACTGTGTTTGGAATAGGGACAAGGCTCTACTTTAAAGGGCAATTTCGGTGAAGTAACAGGTATGTTGGTAGCTACGGTGGCCTCTTTGTTCATATACCAGTTTACAGAGCCTAGGCTGTGTATTAACACCAGTTTTCTGTACCTCCATTAATTAACATCGGGTGGCTGTGGTGAAGTGTGTAGGGCAGTCGTCCACTGGGTTACAGGGTCGGTGGTTCGATCCCCCGTCTCCCCCGCCACATGTCCAAGTGTCCCTGGGCACTGATTGTGTGTCTGTATGTAGTTTAGTTTTTCAAGCACTGTCAATTTTATTTATTTATTTTTTTTAAGATATTTTTTGGGGCATTTTTATGCTTTATTGATAGTGTAGAGACAGAGTTGAAATGGGGCAGAGAGGGGAGTGACATGCAGAGAACGACCGCGGCTGGAATCAAACCCGGGTCTGCTGCTGGGTAGTATAAATCAAAGGTCCAACATGTACATTAAAGCTATGGTGCGTAACTTTGTTTACTTTATTAACCCCAAAGAAAACAATCAAACTGATTAAATACAAGGAATATACATGGTACAAAAATGGGAATACGATTTAAAAAAAGATTTGTGGAAATTAAAGGTGCTGGGAGGAGGAGAGGAGAGAAGAAGAAAGAGAGAAGAAGAAGAAGAAGAAGAAGAAGAAGAAGAAGAAGAAGAAGAAAGAAGAAGAAGAAGAAGAAGAAGAAGAAGAAGAAGAAGAAGAAGAAGAAAGAAGAAGAAGAAGAAGAAGAAGAAGAAGAAGAAGAAGAAGAAGAAGAAGAAGAAGAAGAAGAAGAAGAAGAAGAAGATTGCAAAAGATCCTTGTCTTGCAAAATGTATATTCTGTAACTAAAAAAATTGGTGACCTATTAATACACAATTATTTTCAGATGTGAAAAGTCGCTTGTCTTTGAAAACGTATATTCTTAAGCTAAATATAATTGTGACCTATTATACCATTTTATCCAGATGTGAAAAGGTGTCAACTTAAGTATTTACAAAGTATTTTCAGTAAGTAAAGGTGTAGTTAGTGATTCTGGAGAGCTTGTTGTCAAAATCACTTTTTGTGTAAAATCAGTGAATATCTCCTCATGATCCCTACCTGTCTGTACTGTGTGTGCGCTGTAAATAAATATCAGTGTTATATACACAGCCTAGGCTCTGTAAAACATGTTGCTGCTATGGTGGGGCCCTTTGTTCACATGCCCATTTACAGAGCCTAGGCTGTGTATTAACACTGGCATTTATTTCAGCACACACATAGTACAGACAGGTAGTGATCATGAGGAGATATTCACTGATTTTGACAAAAAGTGATTTTGACAACAAGCGTTCTCCAGAATTACTTAGTACACCTTTTAAACAACACACACACACACCACACACACACATCAACACCACACACACACACACACACACACACACACACACACACACACACACACACACACACACACAACACACACACACACACACACACACACACACACACACACACACACACACCACACACACACACACACACACCACACACACAGTCTCTCTCTACACACACACACCCACACACACACACACACACCCCCCAAACCCCCCTAGTTTATGCCGGTAATGTCGGTAGAGGCAGGCGGTTAATCAGCTCCAGCAGTATGTTATTCTGACAGTCTTGCATTTCCTTCCACATGTTCATCTGTCTCTCGCTCGCCTCTCTCTCACGTTCCCAAAGCCTTTCTTCGTATTCCCGGTTTTCCCTGCGAACGCGATCTTCGTACGCCCGCTGTTCTCGTAGCCGGAGACTCTCTCTCTCGTGAAACTCGGAGTCCATCTCAGAAAACAGCAGCTTCATCTCAGAAACCATCAACTCAGCGCGAGACAGACGCTTTGGTTTTCTCTTGAGAGGAGGGCAGGGAGATTCTAGGAAGAAAATGTGATATTAAAAAAAGTATTAATGGGTCTGCTTGTGTGGGGGAGGGGAGGGGGAGGGGGTGGGGGTTGTGTGAGTATTGTTTGTGTCTACTAGTTCTGTTTTTTTTTTTTTTTGTCCGTGTGTGAAAGAAATTGTAAAATCCACTAAACAGTCTTTTGTTAAAGAAATAAACTGAATGGGTTAGGTTTTTACATACTTCCATATTGTGTTGAAATGCTGCATTGATTATTGTGTTGTTCATAGAAAGTCATATTGTCACAAGAAAAGCTTTTACTCTAATAAAATATTCATCTGTGGCGATTCTAGAAATAAAAAAATATTAAAAATGTATTAATGGTAAAATCTAGACAGTTTATCCACGCTCCAGATACAGTAATTTAAATTCTTTTTTTTTATTTCTACAGGTAATCCCATTGAGACCGAAGACTCTTTTACAAGGAGACCTGTTTTCCTTTCCCACTTACCATCACACACACATCATACACCGATAGCAGCAGGCTAACTATCGACATTCACATAAGCAAGTGGGTGAAGTGTCTTGCCCAAGGACACAACAACATGACACAAGTGACAGAGCGGGAATTGAACTACAACCCTTCGATCATTGCCGACACCGCTCTACCACCTGAGCCACAGTCTATTGAAAGGGATTGCTAGTCACTAAAGATGGCATCATCCACCACGCCTCAAGTCTTTCCACAATATCAAGTGATGAGGTGAAGATGTATTTAGTTATTTATTCTATAGTACTTCTTCTTCTTCTTGGTCTTCCACAGGTGCATTTCCCTTGAAAAAGAGTCTCTGGTCTCATGGATTACCTGTATACAAAATAATAATATATAGATATACAGCTACGGAAAAATTAAGAAAGCATCTGGATTTTACGTAATTTATGAAAAATGCTCTAATGCCAAAAAATGTATTGGAATTTGGTAAAAGTATGTCAGTGGTTTATATTATAAAACCAAAATGTTTATTTTACTCAACATATGCCTATAAATAGTAAAATAAGAGACACTGAACATTTGGAGTGGCTCTTAATTTTTTTCCAGAGCTGAATAAAAAAAAAGTATATTATAAGTTATAACCAACACCCTCTTCTATTTGATTTAATTGTATTTCTTTATGTGTGTTTTTTTTTTTTCATATTGATTGTTTATTTTTGTTTCTTGTAGTGTATATTTCATGTTGTTGGGTGGGATGTGGGTGGGGTATGTTCGGGAAAAAAAGGGGAAAAAAATGTGTATTCATTGTGCTATAATTTCGTTGCTAACATTTAATAAAAAACCTTTGAAAGAAAGAAAAAGTACTTTTGTTTGTGTAATTTCTAGGGCTGCAACTAACGATTATTTTGATAATCGATTACTCTGTAGATTATTTTTTTGATTAATTGATTATTAATTTGATTAGTGTTTTGGTCCATAAAATGTCAGAAAATGGTGAAAAATGTTGATACATTTTCCAAAGCCCATGTTGGCGTCCTCAAATGTATTGTTATGTCCAAAACGCACAGATATTTCAGTTTTCTGTCATAATAGGATTAATAAATTATAACAAACCTGGTTCACTTTCAGCAGGAGACTCTGTGGTTACAGACAGTGGACCCAGCTCCTCTATACTGTCTGCTGCTTCACCAGTGTGAGACGGGGATGTGACGACATGGTTACTGGTTTGACTGGTCTCCTCTGCCCACACACACACACACACACACGCACACACACACGCAAACACACACACACACACACACACGCACAGACACAGAAACAGACAGACACACACACACACACACACACAACACAGACACACACACACACACACACACACACACACACACACACACACACACACACACACACACACACACACACACACACACACAGAACAAGTTTATAATCAATCAATAAATAAATCAGTAACCTTTTATTTTCACTTGAAAGACACTTTTTTTTATTTATTTAAACCTTTATTTTTCCAGATAAAACATTAAGAACAGTTTCTTATTTACAATATTGATCTGGTCTAAGAGGCCCCACTAGGAGTAAAGGTACAAATAACAAATACACAAGCATGACTCACTTAGACAAATATAAAACGGATATACAAATGCACAGCCTATGTACAGAAACAAAATAGAAAACACAAATGCACTAAAAACTAGTCGGGACGGACGTAGAGGTCTGGACAGGGTGTAGTAAATAAGAAACAACACAAAAATTAAACGAATTGACACTGACCGGTATTAGACGGGGATGGGGATGGTGTGACGGCTGTGTTTATGGTCTGACTGGACTCCTCCTCCTCTGCCCCTTTACACACGGGGAATTCATCCTCTATTTCCACCTGTAAGACAGACAGACACAGACAGACAGACAGGCAGACAGACAGACAGACAGACAGACAGACAGACAGACAGACAGACAGACAGACAGACGGATGGGCGGGCGGACGGATGGACGGGCGGGCGGGCAGAGAGACAGACAGACAGACAGACACACACACACACACACACACACACAGTACAAGTTTATAATCAATTCTTATAAATCGTATCAGAAATTTTCAGGCTTTTTAAACGAAAGGTTGACTGTTCCTGTGGTAGGCAAAAGAAAAATACTCTATCTCTCTATTCATTATCATGTTAATAATAATAATAATAATAATGGATTGGATTTATATAGCGCTTTTAATTCTCTGTGACTCAAAGACGCTTTACAGGGTTCCAGGTTCCATTCGTTCACACACAGTCATACTGGTGGTGGTAAACTACCATAGTAGCCACAGCTGCCCTGGGGCAGACTGACGGAAGCGTGGCTGCCATTCAGCGCCTACGGCCCCTCAGACCACCACCTCAAACATACAGCAGTCATACACATTCACACGAGGCAAGGTGGGTGAAGTGTCTTGCCCAAGGACACAACAACCATGACACTGGTGGCAGAGCGGGGATCGAACCGCCAACCCTCGGATCATTGGCCAACCCGCTCTACCACCTGAGTCACGGTTGCCCCATAGTGAATATTTTTCATCACATTAACTTCTCTACTTTTTACTTTCTATTCTATTTAATTTATACATACTGTTTTATATTGTACATAACATTTATTTGCACTACTTTGTATTTAGAATGTATCTAATGTAAATATTGTTATTGTTTGTTTATCTTATTTAAACCTGCAGTGAAAATACCAATGACAAAGGCGTTAAGAAAAACTATATAAAAATTGCATTCTTTGCACTGATGGTCTCGTTTGCTGTTACATGTAATTTATGATCATCAGAGGAAAAATTAGACTGTTTCAGAAATATTAAAAAAGTTCCTCGTAGCACCTTTAACTCAAACAAACCAAATGAACAAACCTTAAAAGTTGGCGAATTTGTCGGCTCATCATCTTCAATCAAAATGGGGGATTGGGTATCATCTTCTTCTTCAACCTTCAATCAATCAATCAGACAGACAGACAGACAGACAGACAGACAGACAGACAGACAGACAGACAGACAGACAGACAGACAGACAGACAGACAGACAGACAGACAGACAGACAGACAGACAGACAGACAGACAGACAGACAGACAGACAGACAGACAGACAGACAGACAGACACACACACACACACACACACACACACACACACACACACACACACACCACACACACACACACACACACACACACACACACACACACACACACACACACACACACACACAGACACACACACACACACACACACACACACAGATGCAGTACACATTAATCAATCAATAAATAAATCAATCAATCAATACACTTTATTTTCACTTATATTGTACTTTCACCCATTTCATTTTAATTGCAGCCATTCTACATCTCTGTCTAAATGTTTCAATTGTTTTTTTTTATTTGATGTATTTGCATTGCATATTGTGTATGTGTTGTTTTTGCTTTGCATTTGTTTGACTCTACATATTAGCAAATGAGGGTCACTCACTCACTCACACACACACACACACACACACACACACACACACACACACACACACACACACACACACACACACACACCCCTCAATTTATGTGTATAAATAAAGGTTAAATGAAAAATGAAAATGATACACTAACCTTAAAACTGTTCACAATGGCGATCCTTGCGTCTTGTTGCTTGCCCCAGATCAACCTGCACGTGTCATAATAATGCCAATTCTCGTTCTCGCGGAAGAATTTCTTACGTAGGCTTTTGAGTTTGTTGATTATTTGCGTTTTCTGCCTTCGCACGCCCCTGCCATGGAGAATTTCGGTGATTTTCTCATATATAACGGTGTCCTTAACGGTCCCGGTAATCTGACGGTCAATATGTTCCTCTGTTCGCACAGCTAAAAGCAGTCTAGTCTCTCTGTCTGTCCAATAATTTCCAATATTTTTCGTGTTTGCAGGATGGCGCATTATAAAAGAAATACACACACGGCTTTTCTCATATACTTATAAAGAGTGTAGGCTATGTTATTAGAGTATTCTTTGTATGTATATGGTTGTTCTGTAGTCACTTTAAAGGCCCTGGCAACCCAAATATTCAATAAATCCTTGTAACTATGTTATTTCGGGGAGTTAAACTGAATAATGTTAGGGATAGCTACTGCTACTGCTACCGATGTAAACAAGTCGCGGATTAAACACGTCATCGGTGTAATGACGTCTTCCCTTCCGCCAAATAATTTTTTTTTTAATATATTTTTTATATTATTATTTTTTTCTAATTCACAACAAGCGTTTTTAACATAATTGAAATAGTTGCGAATTATTCTTAACAGTATAAGTGAGAGACAAAAATAAATAGAAATGAAAAAAAAAAACAATAGCTGTGTCGCTTCATGATGACGAAAGAGGCACATTTCCCTGGTGCTGTCTGTTTGGTTTCGAGTCAGTGAAAGATACAAACAAATATATTCACAAAAACCTGGATTTACGTCTTGGAAACACGCGGGAAAACTGCAGGTAAGAGACAAACACACACGTGTTATTACCGGAAGTGTTTTAAACTGTCTCCACGTGGCTTTCCAGTCTGTGTTTACAAACAACGTCACAACGTCTAACTGACAAACTAGATTGATTTCATGTGAGGGAGAGAGAGAGTGTGTTTGTGTGTGTGTGTGTGTGTGTGTGTGTGTGTGTGTGTGTGTGTGTGTGTGTGTGTGTGTGTGTGTGTGTTGTGTGTGTGTGTGTGTGTGTGTGTGTGTGTGCTGTGTGTGTGTGTGTGTGTGTGTAAGGTCAGTAGAGAGAGGTAGAGAGAGAGAGAGAGAGAGAGAGAGAGAGAGATGGTATGTGTGTGTGTTGAGAGAGGTAGGGAGGGAGAAAGAGAGAGAGAGAGAGAGTGTGTGCTTGTGAGAGAGAGAGAGAGAGAGAGAGAGAGAGAGAGAGAGAGAGAGAGAGAGAGAGAAGAGAGAGAGAGAGAGAGAGAGAGAGAGAGAGAGAGAGTGTGTGTGTGTGTGTGTGTGTACTTTCAACCTGGAATTCATTTGATTCCAGCTGCACACAAAAACATACAATGATTTTATTTTACTGTAAGATTCTTGAACACAAATCCAAACACACCTTAGATTCAACCCTGTGATCATTTCAGATCATGATAAATGTCGTGCTTCGGCTTCAGTGTAAAAGCCTTCACCGGCTGAGTTCTTATTATTCCCATAAATCAGTCACAATTTGGATCGATTGTATGTTCAGCTAGACAGACAGACAGACAGACAGACAGACAGACAGACAGACAGACAGACAGACAGACAGACAGACAGACAGATAGACAGATAGATAGATAGATAGATAGATAGATAGATAGATAGATAGATAGCAATAAGGATCTAGAAAATTCCTGCGAATATATTAAATGTGCCTGCCCCTTTGTGTGTATCCTGATACTTCTAGTATTGCCAGTAATAAGCTTGTGTCTGTCTGACAGTTTAAAGCTATACAATGTAGCATTTGTGGTTGTGTTTTGTAAAGACAAAATTCTGACTTTTCCCTACCTCCACTGTAGCCTGGTCCTACCAGACCATCGCACTTCATTTCATTTGTACAGAAGGTCTGGAATCGCTCAATTGACAAACGTTAACTCACTTGAAGGCGGGTGTCTGTTGAAGTTTAAAACTATTGGATCTGCCCAGTGCCAATAGCATAGCGCTGTAATGTCATGCGGCAACTTCTGCAACTGAAACTGGCACACGTCATTGTTCTCAGCCACTCCCTCTGTTCGCTGATTGGTCATGCAAAAATCTATCCTGAGAAAACCCACAAATATACCGCGGACCCAGACTGACTACTGAAGGTAAATGAAAATTGAGCGGAAGTAGGTAGGCGGGCGGTGCCAGGCTATTCGCGTAACTCACTGTGCTCACTCAAACTGTGCCGTGTCAGTGGAAACGAGACATAACAGAAAACAAGCCTACTATGGTTTACTTACCATGGGCTCACACCATAAACTTGATGTGACTCAGGTGATAGAGCGGGTCGGCCAATGATCGAAGGGTTGGCGGTTCGATCCCCGTCCTGCCACTTGTGTCACGGTTGTTGTGTCGTTGGGCAAGACACTTCACCCACCTTGCCTCGTGTGAATGTGTATGACTGCTGTATGTTTGAGGTGGTGGTCGGAGGGGCCGTAGGCGCTGAATGGCAGCCACGCTTCCACCACCGGTATGACTGTGTGTGAATGAATGGAACCTGGAACCCTGTAAAGCGCTTTGAGTGTGATTAAAAGCGCTATATAAATCCGATCTATTATTGATGAGCGTCATTCATTTTCAATGTACATGTAGATCTATAATTGTGTTTGTAGTGTAAAAAATTAAAGAAATTAAGCAGTTTAGAAAATACAATGTTTTTTTTTCTTAATGGCATCTTTATTCCAAGAATATTTTATAGTCCAACAACAGCAATCATCTCAGACAAGGCCGTTAAAGTTTGAATGTTTAACTTAAAGGTGGGTAGGTGATTTCTGATTGGTCAAAATTAACATGAGCAGTACATTTTGACAGAGTGAGGCTCCGATTCTTAAAAAAAAAAAAAATCAGATTCTCTGTTCTTATTGGCTGTTGGAACTGTCAACTGTTCAAATCTCTATCCCAACTGCTATTTTCTCCCCAAATTCTCCACCAAGTCATCATAGAAATCATTTTACATGTGAAAACATCGACAACAAAAATAAAACTGTCCAACCGAAAAACTAAATTATATTAAAGACAATAAAATACCAATAATCAGAATAATAATTGAGCCTCTTCCAGAAACAAAAAAAAAACAGATGAAATATGCTGATTAGTGCTTCAATGAAAATTGATCAGATCTCGGAAAAACATTTGCCATCAACAATAATAATGGGAATGATGAGTGGCAGGAGAACGGGTGCAGATAATTCACCTTTTTCAAATTTATTTTCATCTCTAACCGCTCGGTTCCACTGTCACACAGACCTTCAGTGGTAGTATCTTCAGAGGAACTTTATCCATGGCGGTAAAGTATGGAAACATCCTCTCAGTGAAAGTGTGTGTGACGGTGTGTATGTTGTGTTAGTATCAAGATCAAGAACGACAGCTTTCCTTTGTTCCAGTCCAGATTCACTCTGATCCTCTGGAACTTCTTCTGCAATCCGAGATTATTGGATAGATCTGGTGGTGAGCGTTCATAGTATTTACCGTTATAGAAACCTATTTCCCATAATCAGACCGTATGAGTTCCCTTCCTCTGGCAGACTCTGTTAAGACACCCAGTCCCCAGAAGGTACTGTCTCCAACCTGGACGTCCCAGCTGTGAGTCCCTGAGTTAAAGCCCTCAGAGCCAGGACAGAGGGTCCTCATCAAACCTCTCTGGATTATCAGGAAGCTTCTGTTCCTCTCCTAGTCTCACACTGGTCAGATCTTCAGACAGGATGAATATTGGATGAGCAGTGTTTGGGTCCAGAACCAGAGGAGTGTAGGAGACCATGTCCTTCATCTTGTTCCAGATGTTGAAGGTCAGGTTGCCCAGGTGTTTGGCCTCGTCTATCAGAGCTCCTGAGAGCAGCTGTGGATCATCTGGCAGGGGGCGCTGCTGGACTCTGTCCACTGCAGCCTTGTAGTTGAGCAGGAATGAGACGTCTTCAGCTTTCAGCTGCTCTTCTGTGGCTCTGACTGTGTCTGAAGAGCTGCTATCTCTCTGCTCAGAGCCTCCATCTTCTCCTTCATCATCTGACTCTTCTGCTCCTCTTCCTCCCTCAGTGCAGCCATCCTGGCCTCCTCTTCCTCTTCTAGAAACTGGTGAAGCTTCTTAAACTGATCCTTAATCTGCCTCTCTGTGCGTCTGGCCTGGACCTTTATGTGTCATGCTGTTCGATCAGACTTCACTTTTACTTTTGAAAAAGGTCCAACTTTCTCCTTTAAGGGCTCCAGAGTTTCCTCAAGTTTTCTTGTGTTGTGTGCAAGCTTCATCGATGGGTTTGAATCTGTGGTTGGCGTGTGTTTCTGAGTGTTGCAGATCAAGACAAACTGGCTGCTGATGGTCCAGACAGAAGAGTTTGAGTTTCTCAGAGTGCAGACTGCAGAGAGCCTCTGAAGCTTTCTGATCCCTCTCTAGTAAGAAGGCTCACACAGGTTCTTTAAGGCCAAGTTACTAGGAGGCTGTGGCCTTGAAGATCTTCTCTTGCAAACTGGACACTCCTGAGTTGGTTTGTCTTTCCACCAGTTCTTCAGACAGTCTTACAGAAGCTGTGGCTACACGACAGAAGAACAGGATCTCTGAAGACGTCATGACAGACCGGACAGCAGAAATCCTCCTCTAACCTGGAAGCCATTTTGTCTTTGAGTGCAGCTGAAAACACAACAGACAGAAAGTAAGGCAAGTTTATTATATAGAACATTTATATTATTGACACACTTTAGAGTGCTTTAAGTAGTGTCAGTCATGGCTCCCCTCCCTCCCTTTGAGTAATTTAGTCAAACTCACCTTCAGCGTGTGGAGTGTCAGCAGGGCGAAGCAGCAGTGTTGTAGTTTTCCTCTTTCTCTCCTGCAGCTGAACTCACAGAGAGGAAGTTGTTAGTTTGATCTGAAGGCGAATCTGATGCACAGTCTGGAATGCACAGGGTGTGTTTATATAAATCTTACAGGTTCAAAACAACCCATGCCACACCTCCAAAGCTCACAGGAGAACTGGTTTAACCACTTTTTGTTATCTGTGTAGTACGACACATTTGAAGCCTTATGGTGCTCATACTATCATTCAGTGGGGTATTATTGTTCACCCCCCAGGTAAATTCCCAACTTTGTAATGAAGGCAAATTAATTCATCAAATCTTAATTCGATCTCGAGACAACATTGAGCCGACATTGAAAGCAAGGTCTCATTAACAAGAATAAACTGCACATTAATGAATAAGAATTCCCCTAAAAGATTAATCAATCAATTAAAACAGTTTTGAGCTCATTTAAAGTAACTGCAGATTTTGGGTGAAATGGTTGGTTATATTAAAGATTTAAAATGACACACATGGATTACTAATGTATTGCATTTCAAAGTTGTACCGATAGGTTATATGAAATCCACAATAAAAGCTGAAATGTCAATGAACATTAACATCATAAGTGAATGAACAGATTAGATAATATAGGTCTGATCCAACGATCTCGTATACAGGAAGTCTGACTCATACATAATATAAATTAAATAAATCTTACCGTCTTTGTCTGTCCGTGCGTCTCTATCACTCGGATAGAAACCAACTGTTACCTGGTTTGTCTCAGTGAGTCGTGAGGGGGCGGAGCTTTCTCTGCTGAATGCACAGGGTGTGTTTCATTCCAAAGTATTGAACTATATTTAGACATGTAGACTGAGTGTGCAGCAGGCTGTCACAACTCTCTGTGTGCGTTGGGCCCTGACAATGAAGTGTCTCGCTGTGTGTTCAGACTTCACTTTAACTTGTTTAAAAAGCTTTAACTTATTCTTTAAGGGCTCCAGAGCAGTCTAAAGTACAGTTGTATTGCTGGATGTGTTGACTGATTAACAGTAGGCTGTTGTAAAAGCAACGATTAGGTTCAAAGGTGACCTATATAATATATTGGAGGAGTTTTAACTATGAAGTTAAGTACAGTCCTGGGAATATGGGACCATTACATATATTTAATGGAGGGAAGTGTCATGTGTAGGACCCAAATGCAGCACACAACACACAGGTTTCAATATGTTATGTTCCTTTAATTAGAACCATGGGCAAAGATACAAGCAGGCAGTAAACACTGGCAATAAAGTGGCACAAGCAAAACCTCAATGTCAGGTACAGAAGGCTAGGTAGTTTACAGGGGAAACAGACAAGCAATGTAAGTCCAGAGCAAACATAGTAAGCAACATGGAATCAGTCCAAAGGTGAGTCCTGGACAGTCTTTCATGGCATGGTGAAAGATGACAAACAACACATTAACAGTGAGTTTGTGAAAGCTGAAGTCAAAATAGTGGCTGAGAGAGCGCATGCTATATTGCCTCCGGTCTTCGTTGCAGTGGTCGCAGGTTCAAATTCGACCCGTGGACCTTTACTGCAGGTCATCCCCCCTCTCTCTCTCTCTCTCTGTCTCTCTCTCTCTGTCTCCCCATTTCACTCTGTACTGTCTAGTAAAGCTTGAAAATTCAGAAAAATATTCTCAGGGTGTGTGCAGGAAGAGGAACATGTGTGAGGTGTGTGGTTGTCTTGATTGCAGCAGAGGTGATTTAGGGCTGAATATTGACAAGGACTTCACAATACAATACGCATCACAATACATGTTTCACAATAGAATATATCACGATATATAGCAACAATCAGATACAGGTATGCACCTAACTGGTTTTTGATCCGTTAATGGACACATGAGAAGTTGAGTAAACTTCTATCATCTAATGGCCAACAAGTTGTTAGAGAAATTAACGTGTGTTTACTTTATTATTTTTGAGCGCATACCATGTTCGACTGAGTCCTCGTTGCAGTGGTCGAAGGTTAAAATCTGACCTGTGGACCTTTACTGCATGTCATCCCCCCTCTCTCTGTCTCCCCATTTTAAACTCTGTTTCTCTCCTTACTATCAAATAAAGCTTGAACATGCCAACAAATTTTCTTTAAAAAAAGATGATAAATGATATGAATTTATTCATCATTGTCTGTTTATCTCTTCCTGTTCTGCTCCACTGTCACACAGACCTTCAGTGGTAATACCTTCAGAGGAACTTCATCAAAGTTGTGAAAGTATGGAAACATCCTCTCAGTGAAAGTGTGTGTGATGGTGTGTATGTGTGTGTTAGTATCAGCATCAGAGAACGACAGCTTTCCTCTGTTCCAGTCCAGATTCACTCTGATCCTCTGGAACTTCTTCTGCAAACCGAGATCAGTGAATAGATCTGGTGGTGAGCGTTCATAGTATTTACCGTCATAGAAACACATTCGCCATAATCCAGACTCTATGCCTCCCTTCCTCTGGACAGACTCTGCTAACACACCCAGCTCCCATTGTGTACTGTCTCCAACCTGGACGTCCCATCTGTGAGTCCCTGAGTTATAGCCCTCAGAGCTCAGGACAGAGTTGTAAGAGTCAAATCTCTCTGGATTATCAGGAAGCTTCTGTTTCTCTCCTTGTCTCACACTGGTCAGATCTTCAGACAGGATGAGCCATGGATGAGCAGTGTTTGGGTCTATAACCAGAGGAGTGTAGGAGACCATGTCCTTCATCTTGTTCCAGATGTTGAAGGTCAGGTTGCCCAGGTGTTTGGCCTCGTCTATCAGAGCTCCTGAGAGCTGTGGATCATCTGGCAGGAGGTGCTGCTGGACTCTGTCCACTGCAGCCTTGTAGTTGAGCAGGAATGAGACGTCTTCAGCTCTCAGCTGCTCCTCTGTGGCTCTGACTGTGTCTGAAAGAGCTGCTTTCTCTCTGCTCAGAGCCTCCATCTTCTCCTTCATCATCTGACTCTTCTGCTTCTCTTCCTCCCTCACTGCAGCCATCCTGGCCTCCTCTTCCTCTTCTAGAAACCGGTGAAGCTTCTTAAACTGATCCTGAATCTGTGTCTCTGTGCGTCGGGCCTGGACCTTTATGTGTTCTGCTGTTTGATCAGACTCCACTTTAACTTTTTCAAAACCCCTTAACTTCTCCTTTAAGGGTTTCAGAGTTTCCTCAAGTTTCTTCTTGTGTTGTGGTGCAGCTTCATCGATGGGTTTGAATCTGTGGCCGGTGTGTTTGTCTGAATCTCTGCAGACGAGACAAACCAGCTGCTGATGGTCCAGACAGAAGAGTTTGAGTTTCTCAGAGTGCAGACTGCAGAGAGCCTCTGAAGCTCTCTGATCTCTCTCCAGTAAGAAGGCCTCACACAGGTTCCTTAAGGCCAGGTTACAAGGTGGTTGTCCTTTTGAAGATCTTCTCTTACAAACTGGACACTCATGTGTTGGTTTGTCTTTCCACCAGTTCTTCAGACATTCTCTACAGAAGCTGTGGCTACACGACAGAATAACAGGATCTCTATAGACGTCTGTACAGACCGGACAGCAGAAATCCTCCTCTGATTTGGAAGCCATTTTGTCTGAGTGTAACTGAAAACACAACAGACAGAAAATAAGGCAAGTTATTCATATAGCACATTTCATACTCTACTAGACAAACTTTAGAGTGCTTTAAGAAGTGTCAGTCGTGGCTCCCCTCCCTCCCTTTGAGTAATCTAGTCAAACTCACCTTCAGCGTGTGGAGTGTCAGCAGGGCGAAGCAGCAGTGTTGTAGTTTTCCTCTTTTCTCTCCTGCAGCTGAACTCACCCAGAGGAAGTTGTTAGTTTGGTCTGGAGGTGAATCTGATTGTCTGGAATGCACAGGGTGTGTTTATATAATCTTACAGGTTCAAAACAACCCATGCCACACCTCCAAAGCTCTCAGGAGAACTGGTTTAACCACATGTTGTTACCTGTGTAGTACGAAACCTTTTAACCTTTATCGGGCTCATACGATCATTCAGTGGGGTATTATTGTTCACCCCCCCCAGGTAAATTCCCAACTTTGTCATGAATGCAAATGAATTCATCAAATATTAATTCGATCTCGAGACAACATTGAGCCGACATTGAAAGCAAGGTCTCATTAACAAGAATAAACGGCACATTATGAATAGGAATAATCCAAAAAGATAAGTCAATCAATTAAACAGTTTTGAGTTAGTTTAAAGTAACTGCAGATTGGGGTGAAATGGTTGGTTATTAAAGATGTTAAATGACCCATGGATACTAATTGAACAAATTTCAAAGTGCACTGTAGGATGTCCCGTGAGTCCACAGAAGCTGAAAGCAGATCTCCCAAGTATAAGCAGCAGAATAAGGTCTAGACTCATAAGGAGCTGATATAAATATAAATTAATTAATCTTACCGTATTGTCTGTCCGTGCGTCTCTCCTCACTTGGATATGAAACCAACTGTTACCTGGTTTGTCTCAGGTGAGTCATGAGGGGGGCGGAGCTTAATCTCTGCTGAATGCACAGGGGTGTGTTTCATTCCAAAGTATTGAACTATTTTTAGACATGTAGACTGAGTGTGCAGCAGGCTGTCACAACACTGTGCGTTGGGCCCTGACAATGAAGTGTCTCGCTGTGTGTTCAGACTTCACTTTGACTTGTTTAAAAAGCTTTAACTTATTCTTTAAGGGCTCCAGAGCAGTCCAATGAACAGTTGTATTGCTGGATGTGTTGACTGATTAACAGTAGGCTGTTGTAAAAGCAACGATTAGGTTCAAAGGTGACCTATATAATATATTGGAGGAGTTTTAACTATGAAGTTAAGTACAATCCTGGGAATATGGGACCATTAAATATATTTAATGGAGGGAAGTGTCATGTGTAGGACCCAAATGCAGCACACAACACACAGGTTTCAATATGTAATGTTCCTTTAATTAGAACCATGGGCAAAGACACAAGCAGGCAGTAAACACTGGCAATAAAGTGTACAAGCAAAAACTCAATGTCAGGTACAGAAGGCTAGGTAGTTTACAGGGGAAACAGACAAGCAATGTAAGTCCAGAACAAACATAGTAAGCAACATGGAATCAGTCCAAAAGTGAATCCCGGAAAGGCTTTCATGGCATGGTGAAAGATGACAAAGAACAATTTAACATTGAGTGTGTTTCTAAATAGTGGCTGAGAAATGAGCTTCAGGATATTCATCATTTATATCTCTTTATCTCTAACCGCTCTGTTCCACTGTCACACAGACCTTCAGTGGTAATATCTTCAGAGGAACTTCATCATAGGGGTTGAAGACTGGAAACATCCTCTCAGTGAAAGTGTGTGTGTAGGTGTGTATGTGTGTGTTAGTATCAGCATCAGAGAACGACAGCTTTCCTCTGTTCCAGTCCAGAGTCACTCTGATCCTCTTGAACTTCATCTGCAATCTGAGATTAGTGAGTATAGCTGATGGTGAGCTACCATGGTATTCACCATCACGGAACCATAATCCCCATAATCCAGACCTCATGTGTCCCTTCCTCTGGGCAGACTCTGCTAACACACCTACCAAGCGAGTACTGTCTCCAATCTGGACGTCCCAGCTGTGAGTCCCTGAGTTAAAGCCCTCAGAGCTCAGGACAGAAAAGGAACTATCAATCCTCTCTGGATTATCAGGAAGCTGCTGTTCCTCTCCTCGTCTCACACTGGTCAGATCTTCAGACAGGACGAGTCCTGGACCAGCAGTGTTTGGGTCCAGAACCAGAGGAGTGTAGGAGACCATGTTCTTCATCTTGTTCCAGATGTTGAAGGTCAGGTTGCCCAGGTGTTTGGCCTCGTCTATCAGAGCTCCTGAGAGCAGCTGTGGATCATCTAGTAGTGCCTTGTAGTTGATCAGGAATAAGACGTCTTCAGCTCTCAGCTGCTCCTCTGCGGCTCTGACTATGCCTGAAAGAGCTGCTTTCTCTCTGCTCAGAGCCTCCATCTTCTCCTTCATCATCTGACTCTTCTGCTCCTCTTCCTCCCTCAGTGCAGCCATCCTGGCCTCCTCTTCCTCTTCTAGAAACTGGTGAAGCTTCTTAAACTGCTCCTTAATCTGCGTCTCTGTGCGTCGGGCCTGGACCTTTATGTGTTTTTCTGTTTGATCATACTTCACTTTCACTTGTTCAAAAACCCTTAGAGTTTCCTCAAATGTTTCCTCCTCTGATCTGGCAGCCATTTTGTCTGAGTGTAACTGAAAACACAACAGACAGAAAATAAGGCATATTTATTTATATAGTAGATTTAATACTCTGACACACTTTAGAGCTCTTTAAGTAGAGTCAGTCGTGGCTCCCCTCCCTCCCTTTGAGTAATTTAGTCAAACTCACCTTCAGCGTGTGGAGTGTCAGCAGGGCGAAGCAGCAGTGTTGTAGTTTTCCTCTTTTCTCTCCTGCAGCTGAACTCACCGAGAGGAAGTTGTTAGTTTGATCTGAAGGCGAATCTGATTGTCTGGAATGCACAGGGTGTGTTTATATAAATGTACAGGTTCAAAACAACCCATGCCACACCTCCAAAGCTCACAGGAGAACTGGTTTAACCACATGTTGTTACCTGTGTAGTACGAAACATTTTAACCTTTATCGGGCTCATACTATCATTCAGTGGGGTATTATTGTTCACCCCACCCAGGTAAATTCCCAACTTTGTCATGAAGGCAAATGAATTCATCAAATATTAATTAGATCCCAGACAACATTAAGCCGACATTGAAAGCCAGGTCTCATTAACAATGATGTTAAGAATAAACTGCACATTATGAATAACAATACCCCACAAAGATAAGTCGATCAATTAAACAGTTTTGAGCTAATTTAAAGTAACTGCAGATTGGGGTGAAATGGTTGGTTATAAAGGATTTTAAATGACCCATGGATACTAATTGAACAAATTTCAAAGTGCACTGTAGGATGTCCCATGAGTCCACAGAAGCTGAAAGCAGATCTCCCAAGTAGCAGCAGAATAAGGTTTAGACTCATAAGGAGCTGATATAAATATAAATTCATTAATCTTACCGTCTTTGTCTGTCTGTGCGTCTCTCCTCACTCGGATATGAAACCAACTGTTACCTGGTTTGTCTCAGGTGAGTCATGAGGGGGGCGGAGCTTAATCTCTGCTGAATGCACAGGGGTGTGTTTCATTCCAAAGTATTGATCTATGTTTAGACATGTAGACTGAGTGTGCAGCAGGCTGTCACAACTCTCTGTGTGCGTTGGGCCCTGACATTGAAGTGTCTCGCTGTGTGTTCAGACTTCACTTTAAACTTGTTTAAAAAGCTTTAACTTCTTCTTTAAGGGCTCCAGAGCAGTCTAAAGTACAGTTGTATTGCTGGATGTGTTGACTGATTAACAGTAGGCTGTCGTAAAAGCAACGATTAGATTCAAAGGTGACCTATATAATATATTGGAGGAGTTTTATCTATGAAGTTAAGTACAATCCTGGGAATATGGGACCATTACATATATTTAATGGAGGGAAGTGTCATGTGTATGACCCAAATGCAGCACACAACACACAGGTTTCAATATGTAATGTCCTTTTAATTTGAACTTTGCAAAGATACAAGCAGGCAATAAACACTGGCAAAAAACTGGCACAAGCAAAACCTCAATGTACAGAAGGCTAGGTAGTTTACAGGGGAAACAGGCAAGCAATGTAAGTCCAGAACAAACATAGTAAGCAACATGGAATCAGTCCAAAGGTGAGTCCTGGAAAGTCTTTCATGGCATGGTGAAAGATGACAAACAATAATCTGGTGAGTGAGTGAGTTGAAAGCTGGAGTATTTAGTTTCTGAGAAATAAGCATCAGGAGTGTGCAGAGGTATGGGGACACGTGTGTGGTTGTCTTGATTGCAGCAGAGTGGATTTAGGGCAGAATATTGGCAAGGACTTCACGATACGATATGCATCACAATACATGTTTCACAATAGAATATATCACGCTATATAGTAGGGCTGTGCGATATGGCGATATATATCGTCTGACGAAACAAAAACGTCTATCGTTTCATTTTATGCAATATCGTTTATTTCGTTATGTTGCAAATCCCACTCTTTAGGACACAAACTATACATGTAGCTCGCAGTTAAGTTACTGTTAATTCAAACCGAAGATTTCCTACTGCGTAACTTCACATTAAAAGCCTTTAACTGGTGAAATGTGAGGAATTAAAGTTAACTTTGACTTTTATTTTGAAGCAGAAACACTTGGCGCTTCCTAGTTCCTGGCCCTGCTGCGCTTCCATCACACTATTTCCAGCTGACTGCACCAGGCTTTTCTCGCTTGTGTGATAATCAAAGTTAATTTCGGACACTGAAACCCATCGGTAACAGACCTGTCGGTGTTTGCACCATGGGGAGAGGATCACATATCCCCGCTGACAGAGCAGTCGAGCCGGCGTTACCCGGGCAGCGCTCGACCGGCTCGCGGGGGGATAGCAGCCGAGCTAGCGAGCTGTTATCCCCGCGGGCTGTCGCGCGCTTCCCGGCTTGCAGTAATGCGCGGCTCGGCTGCTCTGTCAGCGGTGAGAAGCTCCTGCGCTCCCCGGGGCGCTCACCCTCACCGCGTGGTGAATTTACAAGCCACCGCAGCCTCAGCTAAAGAGGATAGCTCCATTAGGCTAATGAGTTAAGCTAAGGAGGAATCCACCAATTCAGTCAATTCTGTGCCCTGAAACCCCACACGGCACAAAACTACTCAAATGTCACATTTGCATTTTCTATTTTGTTGAATGCTTAAATTTGCGTTTGAATTAAAGCAGAAAATAATCAATATGGGTAAATACTTTATTTGTTGAGAATTGTATTATTTATATGACATTTTTATATTTATTTATTAATTGAATTAACAGAAAATATGTTATATCGTCATATGAATCGTTATCGGGAAATTAAATTCCTATATCGGGATATGAGATTTTGGTCATATCGCCCAGCCCTACTATATAGCAACAATCAGATACAGGTATGCACCTAACTGGTTTTTGATCCGTTAATGGACACATGAGAAGTTGAGTAAACTTCTATCATCTAATGGCCAACAAGTTGTTAGAGAAATTAACGTGTGTTTACTTTATTATTTTTGAGCGCATACCATGTTCGACTGAGTCCTCGTTGCAGTGGTCGAAGGTTGAAATCTGACCTGTGGACCTTTACATACATTGCTCTGTCTCAAATAAAGCTTGAACATGCCAACAAATTTTCTTTAAAAGAAGATGATACATTATCATCATTGTCTCTTTATCTCTACTTGTTCTGTTCCACTGTGACACAGACCTTCAGTGGTAATATCTTCAGAGGAACTTCACCACATGTGTTAAAGACTGGAAACATCTTTTCAGTGAAAGTGTGTGTGTAGGTGTGTATGTGTGTGTTAGTATCAAGATCAGAGAACGACAGCTTTCCTCTGTTCCAGTCCAAATTCACTCGGATCCTCTTCAGCATCTTCTGCACTCTGAGTTCAGTGACTTGATCTGGTGAGCATGCATTGTATTCACCTTGGAATAACAGAGTGTAGAACTCTATTCCCCATAATCCTGACCTTATGTGTCCCTTCCTCACGACAGACTCTGGTACCACACCCAGACGCCAGTGAGTACTGTCTCCAACCTGGACGTCCCAGCTGTGAGTCCCTGAGTTAAAGCCCTCAGAGCTCAGGACAGAAAAGGCATAATCAAACCTCTCTGGATTATCAGGAAGCTGCTGCTGCTCTTCTCCTTGTCTCACACTGGTCAGATCTTCAGACAGGATGAGATCTAGACGAGCAGTGTTTGGGTCCAGAACCAGAGTAGTGTAGGAGACCATGTCCTTCATCTTGTTCCAGATGTTGAAGGTCAGGTTGCCCAGGTGTTTGGCCTCGTCTATCAGAGCTCCTGAGGGCAGCTGTGGATCATCTAGTAGTGCCCCCTGCTGGACTCTGTCCACTGCAGCCTTGTAGTTGAGCAGGAATGAGACGTCTTCAGCTCTCAGCTGCTCCTCTGTGGATCTGACTGTGTCTGAAAGAGCTGCTATCTCTCTGCTCAGAGCTTCCATCTTCTCCTTCATCATCTGACTCTTCTGCTCCTCTTCCTCCCTCAGTGCAGCCATCCTGGCCTCCTCTTCCTCTTCTAGAAACTGGTGAAGCTTCTTAAACTGATCCTGAATCTGCGTCTCTGTGCGACGGGCCTGGACCTTTATGTGTTCTGCTGTTTGATCAAACTTCACTTTAACTTTTTCAAAAACCCTTAACTTCTCCTTTAAGGGCTCCAGAGTTTCCTCAAGTCCGTTCTTGTGTTGTGGTGCAGCTTCATTGATGGGTTTGAATCTGTGGCCGCTGTGTTTGTCTGAATCTCTGCAGACGAGACAAACTGGCTGATGATGGTCCAGACAGAAGAGTTTGAGTTTCTCAGAGTGCAGACTGCAGAGAGCCTCTGAAGCTCTCTGATCTCTCTCCAGTAAGAAGGTCTCACACAGGTTCTTTAAGGCCAGGTTACAAGGTGGTTGTCCTTTAGAAGATCTTCTCTTACAAACTGGACACTCCTGAGTTGGTTTCTCTCTCCACCAGTTCTTCAGACATTCTTTACAGAAGCTGTGGCTACACGACAGAAGAACAGGATCTCTGAAGACGTCATGACAAACCGGACAGCAGAAATCCTCCTCTAAACTGGAAGCCATTTTGTCTTTGAGTTCAGCTGAAAACAAAACAAACAGAAAGTAAGGCATAGGGCTGTCACTTTTGGACCCAAACGCAACAAACAACACACATGTTTAAATATTTGATGTCCTTTCATTTGAACCATGGTGTTATTGTTACAGACTGATGGGTGTCGTTACAGCTATGATTAGGTTTAAAGGTAGTTTGTTATTTCCTCTCAACTGGAAGCCATTTTGTCTTTGAGTGCAATTGAAAACACAACAGACAGAATGGACAGTCATGGTAATGCTCCCCTTCCCTCTTCTACTAACTTTCACTGAGTTTCAAACTTCAGCCATGTTTCTTTAGTCTAATATAACATTAGAGGGTGTGATTTAAAGTAATTTGAGCATGACAGTAATGCGGTCAAGACAGAGGCATAAGCGTAGAGTCGAATTTTTCAATTATACAACAAGCACCCCTACTTGAAGTGCAGCTGAAAACACAGCAGACAAAAAGGACAGTCAGGGTTTGGCTCCCATTCCCTCTTCTACTAACTTTCACTGAGATGAACTATAAGTCATGTTTTTTAGTCAAACTCACCTTTAGTGTAAGGAGGGCCCGCAGTGTTGTGGTTTTCACTCAATTTGTTAGTTTGTTCTGAATCTGATCGTCTCTGTGTCTCTTGGTCGAGCTTTCTGCGTCTTGCTCTGCTGAATGCTGTTGCTTCAAATGGAACATCAGGGTGTGTTCCAGTCCAAAGTACAGTGTTATTGCTGAGTGTGTAGACTGATTAACACTATAGGCTGTTGTAAAAGTAACGATTGGGTCCAAAGGTAGTTCGAATGACACTGAATTTATTGGAGGAGTTAAACTATAAAGTTAACTACAATTTTGGGAATATCGGACCATACTGTATGTCTCTAAATAGTGGCTGAGTTATAAGGATCAGGAGTCTGTGCAGGTAAGTGAACAGGTGTGTTGTCTTGATAGCAGCACAGTGGATCTTGGGCTGGATGCACATAGTGATTTTTTGTGATATTTGGCTTTGTGTGAAACCAAAACACTGGCTCTAGCTCGGAACTAGCTCGGAACTAGCTCCGATT
>CM047524.1:27892104-27893790 GCA_026122265.1 Ammodytes dubius | reverse complement strand
TGGATTTCTTACCAATGCACACACAGTACAGACAGGTAGCGGATCATGAGGAGATATTCACTGATTCTGACAAAAAAGGGATTTTGACAACATGCGTTCTCCAGAATCACTGACTACACCTTTAATTTTTTTGCCTTTTCGTCTGTACAAAGATTTCTTAAATTGTTAAATGAACTAAAACATACAGAACACATCAGCGAGATCCATGAAAGGAAAGCTGCTCATACCTGCTACTGACTCTGATACGTCAACACAACGCTGCTTATTAAAGGTGCAGTGCGTAGAATATATTGGCATTTTTCAGAACAGACTCGGTGGAAATGTAATATAATATTCATGGGTGTGTGTTTTAATTAGTGTATAAGCGCCGCCATTTTGCACTCCCCATGAATCTACAGTAGCACAGAACGGACAAACTTAATGCCAAACTAAGGCCACTGTAGCTTCTGTTATTATTCAAAAGCGGTGGGGGTTAGCAAGGGAGCGTTGCATTCTAGAACTTTCACCACTAAATATTCAGATATTACACACTGCACCTTTAAAACGACTGACAACCAACGGTACACCTCGAGTTTACTCACAACCGCTGCAACACACACACACAATGTAGTTTTTCACTCCAGATTCAACTGTACTTAAAGGTGCTCTGAGGAACTTTCAAGTTTGTGTTAATTCTAGCGCCCCCTTTGGACAAAAGCAGTAGTGTTTTTACCACGCCAGCTGTTGTTCCTGGGTGAGCGTACACATGCCAAAGGCATTAAGAAAAACTATATAAAAATAGCATTCTTTGCACTGATGGTCTTGTTTGCAGTTACATGTCATTTATGATCATCAGAGGAAATATTAGACTGTTTCAGAAATATTTAAAAGTTCCTCGTAGCACCTTTTAAAGGTGCACTATGTAAGTGTAAGTGCAACATGTCCCAAGGTATATTTTCATAACTGAATAAACAAACTTTCCTCACAGGAAAATGTGATCCCTGGAACACTGTTTGAAGTTAGATATCTTGGTACCCTTCCCAACTATTGACAGTGGAAATGCATATTGATGTGTGCCGTACTGAACCGTACCGAACATACAGCCCTGGAAAAAATCAAGAGACTAATCTGGATTTTTCTTAAATCTTTATCTCTACGTTACTTATTGAAAATGCTTTGACATACAATACAATATGTTTTGAGGGAATTTGAAAGAAATGTTGTCAGAAGATTAAATGATAAAATCGAAATGTTCATTCTACTCAAACATATGACTATAAATAGTTAAAGGAGAGACACTGAACATTTGGAGTGGTCTCTTCATTTTATCCAGAGCTGTAAATATATATATTCAGTCACATCTGATTGTGCCTTTAACAGAACAATGTTTTTATTTAAACTGTTACATTTCTACGTACAATAAATGTTATAAAACATAATGTCTTGTGTTACATTTAAGATCATATTCATCTTTTACAAACAGACCGCATAATGCTAAACAATCAAAATCACTTTCTAAACTACGGAGCCCTGCAAGGGACACACAGAGACAAGAAAAAGCACTTTTGTGAGATCACACACAACTTTAAATTTTTTGTCATTATATTTAAATTTCCTGTAAACCCATGATGTCTAATGAAGGCTACTCAATAATCTTGATGTATTTTCTTTGTTTTTAAACCTGCAGTGTGTAGAATTTTGGGTTTT
>CM047524.1:27834604-27887104 GCA_026122265.1 Ammodytes dubius | reverse complement strand
TATAGGCTGTGGAAACTATAGGCTTGTTGTTCACAAAAACAACCCAGCACTTTTTACAGCGTGCAGTCTCGCCTACAGGCAACATTTATTTGTGTATCTTACTTTGCAGGACTTTAACTGATATAGTGTTTTCATTGTAGGCTACAGTAGGCTATCGCTACCGAACATTATACTGTTAATAATAAACAAACTCGGGTGTTTATAATGTTTATAATAATGTCAGATCTTACCGACAGCTCGCGGTGAAAAGTCTCGTCTCACTCTCCAGCTGAAACACAAACACGGAAGTTGACCCTTCCCCAAACGATCCGCCGTTGCTATGGAGATGTATGAATCCTCTCTTGTGATTGGCTGTTCAGTCCTCTTCTGTTTGCCATGAAAAACTTCGACGTTAATTCCCCAAAACATGACAATGAAATGATGGGCATGTAATATGTAGCCTATCTAAGACAAGGACACTATTTGTCTAGATTTGTTCTTTATTTTGTTTGCAGCCTACACTTTAGCCTATTTATTTTTTCTCTTCACCTGTTGTTGTGTAGGCCTATATGATGTTTTTGCATTGAATATTGTGTAGGCTATGTATTGTTGTTTTTCCTTTGAATTTGTTTTGAACTCGACGTCATTGTAAATGAGGGTCACCCCTCAATTGGTCTCTCGAGGATAAATAAAAGTTAAATGAAAAATGAAAAATATTTAAAATGTTTTTGCTCTGTTTTTGTATTGTAGATGCCTGTATTCACTATAGCCTACTATTTACACGTCTGACTGTTTTGTTAACTATCACACATTTAGAGCTGTGGTCAAAATCCGTTTGTTTTGCAGCTAAAGAGTGATAGCCTATACAAAGGTTTGCTGTAATAGCGTTACTGCCTATAGGCTACTGCAAGTGATTTATAGAAAAACATAAACAACAAAGAAGGAACAGTAAATAGGTGGGACATAGCCTACAATGGCCACAGCATCACAATAGTAGGCCTAAACAAGATTAGTCTTTTTGCTATTAGTTATAGCCATGGACCTATTATAGTCCAACTGCTGTCATTCAACAACAACAGCGTGAGATGATTGACAGGTCGTGTGCTTTGACCGGAGCCATTTGGCCGTTACACCCAACGGCTCTGACTTTGACCAATGACAGCAGACGTTCAGACGAGACGTAACACTGAGGCGCCAAAGTTACGTTAACGGTCTTAGTGACGATGGGACATTATAACCATAAACGAGGCGGATTATTTTCTCTTTTCTGGATCTTAATTTTTCTTCAATGTGTTTTTGGAGGAAAAACTGGAGATGAAGAGGCTACAGATAACACCAAGGGACAACCGACCGAACCGTGAGTTTTGCGTTTCAACGGGTTTCAACGGAAAGACTGGCTAACGGTCAGTGTAGCCTAGCTAAAGATATCAACGGTTTTAACGTCATTGATTTTTAAGCTATAAATGTTGACATAGCCAGTTAGCTTGATTAGGGGGCCACCCTTAGTCAATGGGGTGACTACATTGCCGTGTGCGCAGAGACAAGTCTCGTGCCCCCGTCACCGATTGTTGATTTACAGGGGCTAGACTGTATACGCAGATGGCGCATACATACAATACAGTTTAACATTTTGGTATGAAAGTCTACGTTTCTAAATAAATTAAGTATCCAGTATAATAATTACATCTCTGCCATTTGTAACAAACCAAACCGCTCGGAAATCAGATTCAAACATGATGATGTAAATCTTTAATTGACGTCTGCCTCCGTTGACTATAGTCTCAAACTCCGCTTCTAGCTAGCAACTAGTAAGAAGGTGTGTTTGTGTGTGTGTGTGTGTGTGTGTGTGTGTGTGTGTGTGTGTGTGTGTGTGTGTGTGTGTGTGTGTGTGTGTGTGTGTGTGTGTGTGTGTGTGTGTGTGTGTGTGTGTGTGTGTGTGTGGTGTGTGTGTGTGTGTGTGTTTTAATAGCAGTGCCAGTTCTTACAGCAGTGGATCTGTCCGAGTTATTTGCTTCTATTTTTTTCCCAATGCTTTTTGATTGACTGAGTGTGCAGTGGAGAGGGAAAAAGACGGACAGACAGACAACTTATTTGCTACTACCTATTCTCTTACTGATATAAAAATGTGTTATTCACTCCTGACCAGTTTGTTTGAGCAACTATTGGGTCATAGTTTATCATTATTCTTGCCCCAGCGCCCCCTCTGTTATTTGCCCCTCTATGTCCGGACTGATGACTACTGTGAACAGGAAAACATCTCTGCTGAAGGTAATGTAAAATCTGCATTAATTTGTAACAACGTTTAACTTTTTTTAGGATTTTACTTTTCATCATTACCTGGTTACTTTTTTATATGAAGCTACAACCTTATTGAAATAGCTTTGCAGTAATGTCGGTCAATACTCATATTGATAAGCTAGCAGCGCAAAGGAGCTACAAGATCTTTCATTTTTGGTAACAAACTTCTTCACCCGTAAACTGCTACTTAATCCACCGAACTGATGTAGTTAGTTTAGTCAGTACATTTAACTATTTCTTGATAGTAACGTAACTTGAAAAACACTTGAAGTCAAAATGTGTAGTAAAAAGAGCATAGCTTTAAGTTACAAGTTAACATTTCAGCTAGATAACAGTGTATGTGCATATAATACTGACTAACATTAGTTTTATGTGTATGTTATTGTGACTTATTAATGACCGTACAGCAGCGGGGGACAACACTGCGACTACCAGTTAACGTAACCCTCTGTTAATGCTAACGTTACTTTATAGCAATGGTAGTAAAGAAAGCATTACGTAAAGTTACACATAACCATTTAACCAGATGATATTGATTCTCTCTTTCTAGATAGGAAGCTTTAAATTCTGACGAATATTAGTTTTAAGTGTCAGTAACTTATTTTCCTAACTGATTTGCGGGGGACAACACTGAGACCACTGCTCCCGTTACATGTGGTTCTGTCACTGACCTATACCACTGTGCTACAGGATGTTGCTATCATTATCGTTGATTTCAAAATAATGTTATTTGTAATCGAACAATAAGATAACCTGGTTCTTTTGTTTGCCATTGCAGGCACTAATGGACGGCCTTCTCTGCTGGATACTGTCGAGTTGGGGCCTTGAGTCTCCAATGTCAAGGTAAGCTGATGACTGGTGTCCACTGTAATAATGTCCACTTAAAATGTTGTCATGTTGTGCCATTATCTCACCTTGTGTTGTTCACAAGGTTTTACATTTAAGAGCAGAAAGCTAAAGAATAATTAAGATTTTCAATTAAGATGATCAAAGATTCAGCATTTGATGTGGTCAAAGGAAGTAATTACATCTTATGAAGTAAACATGGCAATATTGCAAAGGCCAGAAAAAGCTCATGTCCTCTAAATGTAATCCCTGAAAATCTACAGTATTTTAGAAGATACTGTGATATGCAAAGTTGAAATAAAAAGGCTTCATTTGTTCTCCTCAAAGTTTACAACAGAGCTAAAATCACACATTGAATGGCAAGTGAGTGTCCAATTACGTCCCCCAAAAACCACAACTCCACTTCAAAACAAGCAAAACCTTATTACAAAAGAACTATTGATACTAAACTACAAAAACAATATATTCAATATATATATTCTTAACTTAAGGGGTGGTAGGATGGCCTAGAGGTAAGGTGGCCGACCAGTAACCATGAGGTCGCTGGTTCGATCCCCGGCACCGGACAGGAGGTACTAGCAGAGGCTGGTATTGTGTCTACGGTGCCCACCATCTCTACCATTGTGTCCTTGAGCAAGACACTTAACCCCAAAACTGCTCCAGGGGCGCTGTACTGCGGCTGACCCTGCGCTCTGACCCCCTCCGAAGTGTGGTAACTTGAGAGGGGATATGCGAAAAGACAAATTTCAATGTGCCTCGTGTACAACTGACAAATAAAGATAACTTAACTTAACTAGTTTATACTTAGTGGACACTTTTATCTGACCATTTACCTTTAGAACATTATCACAGACAAATTGGCAAAGTTGCTATACAATTATAGTATGTTAAGAAGTTGCGATACTACTTTTTAATTGACTTAACTGTGTCTATGGTCTGTTTTCTCTGATTATTGCTCACGATCAGATTTCTAAGTGTTTACTACTATTGTATAATCTATATGACCTTGTGTTATTCATATTTAAATTTGAGAAAGTTTAAGAATATTTCAGATTTTCAATTAAGATGATCAGTGATTCAGCATTTGATGTGGTCAAATGAAATAATTCAGCTCACTCAAAACGGCAATATTGCAAAGGCAAAAAAGATCATGTCCTCTAAATGTAATACACATCAACACACTGGTCTTGCTCATCTCCTTTCTGTTTTTCTGATACACTGCTGCCATCTGCTGGACCAAAGGACACACTACTGCTGGTTGTCTTCTCCATTCAAATAAAACCCTGATGTGATATGATTACTAATTAATTCACACGGTTTAAAATAATAAAACATTTCTAACATAACAAACAATGAAAACATATTGAAAATAAACAGAGAAACTCATTGGGAACACTGCTGTGTGCTGCAGTGTTTTAATTTGTTATTATCTCAACACGAGGGCTCAGCAAACACTCTCTCTTACTTAGAGAAAAAAAAGGTGTCTATATACAGCCTAGGCTCTGTAAACGGACATGTTCCTAGCTACTGTATGGTCGGATCGTTTTTTTTACATGCCTTTTGATCCCATGTCAGTTTATAGAGCCTAGGCTGTGTATTGAATTTTCTTAAACACACGCACACAGTACAGACAGGTAGCGGATCGTGTGGTGGAATTCACTTTTGACAAAGTGATTTTGACAACAAACATTCTCCAGAATATCTGACTACCCCTTTTATCAAATTATGGTTATGTGGACAAAGTGATTCTATTCTACTCAAAAACAGTCATTGTAATGTTATAAATACAGAAAAAAATATAAAAATTTGTTTTTTTTAATACTAAACTATCTAGGGTTGGAAACAACTGATCATATGACATTTGCGTGAGAACAGATGCAGTAAACAAGTTTAAAAACAGCACACCGCACCCACATGTGGGATTATCTGCTGCAGAGTTGGTGAAGTGAGACCAAAAACGTCATAGAATAAAAACAAGATTTCTTCTGATTAAATTCTCTTTAAGAAAGCAAACCTTCGACTGACATTAAACAAGAATGTTATCAAGGCGTCACATCGAAAACCCAGTGAAGCAAGCCATGTTGTTCTTTCGTTCTTAGACTTTCATGAGAAGACATTCCCAGAACAATAATTCATCTCATTTTTTATCTCAGATTATTCTGTATATAACCATCTGAATTATAGTTTTTTTTTTTTACTTCAAACTAATAATTGATGTTGTTACCTGACGACAAAACAGCATTAATAGCAAAGTTCAATACCTACAAGTTTTCACTGCTGTTTTAACTAGTCTTGGCATTTGATGCACAAATGTCACCCTCACACTAATTGCAACAAAAGTACACTCAGCTAAAATATAAAACTCTTTTAATCCATAAAAGTGACATGAAAATGGGGGCGCCCTTAGCTCAGTTGGTAGGGCGTCCCCCCCATGGGCCTCAGCCAGCAGCGGACCCGGGTTCGATTCCAGCCCGCGGTCGTTCTCTGCATGTCACTCCCCTCTCTGCCCCATTTCAACTCTGTCTCTACACTATCAATAAAGCACTATCAATAATGCCAAAAAAAAATCTTTAAAAAAAAAAAGTGATATGAAAATCCACCACGCATTCCGACATGTTAAACTATACTATTTTTAAGAAGAGTCTCTTGGTTTACTGACTAATATCTAAACAATATGGAGATTTGGTTGAAAGGTGCATTCATCTTGGGCTTAATGTGCACCAAATCAGGCTTAACACAGACCAATTCAAATAATATTTTGGTTCAAGCTAAATGGGAACCCTGTGTTATTACACTTCTTCTTAAAATGCCAATCAAACTGTGTGACTCTAGTTTACAGTACATTCTACTGGATATAGTTGGAAACACCATTCTCATTATTTATTTGAATCATTTTCCACATGGTAGACTGAAGACAGCAAAACTATGAAGTAAAATCTATTGAATAATGTAGTTAGTAAAAAAAGGGTAATCAAAGATGAATATGTTTTAAATGTTATTGTTTTTATTTGAACTCTGATCACATGATACAAAGATCTGTAGTTGCATAGTTCAGGTAGGTGGAATTCTTTCTCTGTAATAAGGTATACTTTCAGATATAGGCAATTATCTATCTATAATAATTTTCATGTGCAATATTTCATCTGTGCTATTAAACTGTTCAAATAATAGATTATTTTTTACAATGTTACATAGTTGTAGTATTATTGATATTGTGCCTGTTGACACAATATTTATACTTATAACATATTCTGACGTCAATAGTTGTGCATATTTCATATACTCTTGTTATTTCCAGTGTTTACACTGTGCGTATTGTAGTATAAAATTCATATTTATCCATATCTTGTTTACTTTTACTGTTGGGCAAAATATTGTGGCATAAAACCCATTATTTTACACTTACACACTTTTTATTTCTATTCTAAACTGGAGAAACCGTTAAACTAAATTTCAGTTAAGTATTTATCATTCAGATTATGAATTAACTTCAACACGATCAAAAACATGATGATCCAGTGAAGACTCTGAGCAAAATGAGTTCATGAAGATTTTATTAACAATTCACGGAAAACGGCATCAATCAGGAAATAATCAGAATGTGTTCAATGACTACAAATCATATGTGCTAAAGATTAAAGTACAACATGGAACAATTTTATTTCAGATGAACAAGTCCTCACGATCAGATTTCTAAGTGTTTACTACTATTGTATAATCTATATGACCTTGTGTTATTCATATTTAAATTTGAGAGCAGAAAGTTTAAGAATATTTCAGATTTTCAATTAAGATGATCAGTGATTCAGCATTTGATGTGGTCAAATGAAATAATTCAGCTCACTCAAAACGGCAATATTGCAAAGGCAAAAAAGATCATGTCCTCTAAATGTAATACACATCAACACACTGGTCTTGCTCATCTCCTTTCTGTTTTTCTGATACACTGCTGCCATCTGCTGGACCAAAGGACACACTACTGCTGGTTGTCTTCTCCATTCAAATAAAACCCTGATGTGATATGATTACTAATTAATTCACACGGTTTAAAATAATAAAACATTTCTAACATAACAAACAATGAAAACATATTGAAAATAAACAGAGAAACTCATTGGGAACACTGCTGTGTGCTGCAGTGTTTTAATTTGTTATTATCTCAACACGAGGGCTCAGCAAACACTCTCTCTTACTTAGAGAAAAAAAAGGTGTCTATATACAGCCTAGGCTCTGTAAACGGACATGTTCCTAGCTACTGTATGGTCGGATCGTTTTTTTTACATGCCTTTTGATCCCATGTCAGTTTATAGAGCCTAGGCTGTGTATTGAATTTTCTTAAACACACGCACACAGTACAGACAGGTAGCGGATCGTGTGGTGGAATTCACTTTTGACAAAGTGATTTTGACAACAAACATTCTCCAGAATATCTGACTACCCCTTTTATCAAATTATGGTTATGTGGACAAAGTGATTCTATTCTACTCAAAAACAGTCATTGTAATGTTATAAATACAGAAAAAAATATAAAAATTTGTTTTTTTTAATACTAAACTATCTAGGGTTGGAAACAACTGATCATATGACATTTGCGTGAGAACAGATGCAGTAAACAAGTTTAAAAACAGCACACCGCACCCACATGTGGGATTATCTGCTGCAGAGTTGGTGAAGTGAGACCAAAAACGTCATAGAATAAAAACAAGATTTCTTCTGATTAAATTCTCTTTAAGAAAGCAAACCTTCGACTGACATTAAACAAGAATGTTATCAAGGCGTCACATCGAAAACCCAGTGAAGCAAGCCATGTTGTTCTTTCGTTCTTAGACTTTCATGAGAAGACATTCCCAGAACAATAATTTATCTCATTTTTTATCTCAGATTATTCTGTATATAACCATCTGAATTATAATTTTTTTTTTTTACTTCAAACTAATAATTGATGTTGTTACCTGACGACAAAACAGCATTAATAGCAAAGTTCAATACCTACAAGTTTTCACTGCTGTTTTAACTAGTCTTGGCATTTGATGCACAAATGTCACCCTCACACTAATTGCAACAAAAGTACACTCAGCTAAAATATAAAACTCTTTTAATCCATAAAAGTGACATGAAAATGGGGGCGCCCTTAGCTCAGTTGGTAGGGCGTCCCCCCCCATGGGCCTCAGCCAGCAGCGGACCCGGGTTCGATTCCAGCCCGCGGTCGTTCTCTGCATGTCACTCCCCTCTCTGCCCCATTTCAACTCTGTCTCTACACTATCAATAAAGCACTATCAATAATGCCAAAAAAAAATCTTTAAAAAAAAAAAGTGATATGAAAATCCACCACGCATTCCGACATGTTAAACTATACTATTTTTAAGAAGAGTCTCTTGGTTTACTGACTAATATCTAAACAATATGGAGATTTGGTTGAAAGGTGCATTCATCTTGGGCTTAATGTGCACCAAATCAGGCTTAACACAGACCAATTCAAATAATATTTTGGTTCAAGCTAAATGGGAACCCTGTGTTATTACACTTCTTCTTAAAATGCCAATCAAACTGTGTGACTCTAGTTTACAGTACATTCTACTGGATATAGTTGGAAACACCATTCTCATTATTTATTTGAATCATTTTCCACATGGTAGACTGAAGACAGCAAAACTATGAAGTAAAATCTATTGAATAATGTAGTTAGTAAAAAAAGGGTAATCAAAGATGAATATGTTTTAAATGTTATTGTTTTTATTTGAACTCTGATCACATGATACAAAGATCTGTAGTTGCATAGTTCAGGTAGGTGGAATTCTTTCTCTGTAATAAGGTATACTTTCAGATATAGGCAATTATCTATCTATAATAATTTTCATGTGCAATATTTCATCTGTGCTATTAAACTGTTCAAATAATAGATTATTTTTTACAATGTTACATAGTTGTAGTATTATTGATATTGTGCCTGTTGACACAATATTTATACTTATAACATATTCTGACGTCAATAGTTGTGCATATTTCATATACTCTTGTTATTTCCAGTGTTTACACTGTGCGTATTGTAGTATAAAATTCATATTTATCTATATCTTGTTTACTTTTACTGTTGGGCAAAATATTGTGGCATAAAACCCATTATTTTACACTTACACACTTTTTATTTCTATTCTAAACTGGAGAAACCGTTAAACTAAATTTCAGTTAAGTATTTATCATTCAGATTATGAATTAACTTCAACACAATCAAAAACATGATGATCCAGTGAAGACTCTGAGCAAAATGAGTTCATGAAGATTTTATTAACAATTCACGGAAAACGGCATCAATCAGGAAATAATCAGAATGTGTTCAATGACTACAAATCATATGTGCTAAAGATTAAAGTACAACATGGAACAACTTTATTTCAGATGAACAAGTCCTCTGAAATATTTGACTCATCATTCCAAAGCCTGAAAATAAACATTAAGAATTCATGAGTATACAAATCAAGACGTTTGTACTTTCTGTCTGAGTTCAGTTCTGTAAAATCACCTGTACACATTGATTAACATGAGAAACTGATTTATGTTTAACTATAGTAAATTTGACCCACCACTGAGACTTCTTTCAACATCAAAGGAAACCACAGCCTCATATTCAATGTAAAACAATAAAGAAAAAAAAGCATCTTGCTCTCCAATCTGTCCAACTGTCAAACATTGATCATTCTTAACCACTAACTACAAAAGAGCAACAGTCAGTGCAAACCTGTTAAGGGTGTTTACATCAACGTCAGAGGAAATCACAGCCTCATAATCAGTGAAAAACATCAAAGTAAAATAAAATTATCTTGCTCCCTAATCTGCCCAGTGAAAAATACATAGTTAATCAAACAGCTACATTAATATACATTTTTATCAAATACAGAGGGCGCTGTTTAAAAGCGATAACATTCACATCACACTGAGAAAACTGTAACGAGAAACGTTTTGTGATGTTAAAACATTGTTTTCTACACAGCTGTTTGCTCCCCCATGATGTGATTCACACAACTCATTTAAGTACTTTACCAACTGTTGATTTAATTTCCCCAAACATGTAACGCAGTGTTGCTCTGGTTCCCTCATCCATTGGTCTTTTCATCTTTTCCAGTTTCTGGACCTTCTCTGTGTCGCCTTTCTCCGTCATCTTCTCAATCAGGAAGTCCAGGTGGACTTGAGTGGACAGTGAATTAACATTGAGGGCGATCTGCTCCAGTTTGAGAACAAGCTCAAAAGACGTTTCCAGCAATTTATCTTTGTCTTCCTGAAGTTCTTTGAGTTTCTTCTGAAGATTTTCCAAAAGGCTTGTTGTCTCCACACAGCCTGCTGAAGCCTGGTCATACTTCTCTTTCAGCTCTTGTTCGGTTTTCTTAACTTTTCTTGTCTTGGTCACATACTTCCAGTTTTCTTTCACATGATCTGACACAGGACACTTCCCGCTACATGAAGTACAGCGACCACTTTTCATGACCTCACAGTGCTTTGGATACCAGGCCATTGTGCATCCAGGATGGTGACAGTTCTCCTCGCACTTTGTGCAGCAAACAGCTCCTCCATAGAACACCAACCCCCACATCCTTTGATCAATAATTTCTTTCTCTTTGTAGACCTCATCGACTTCTATCTTGAAGTCTTCATTGCTCTTCATCTGTTCTTCATGTTTCTTCAGACCGTCCTGAGTCTGTTGGATTTCTCTCTGTTGTAGTTCAATCTTCTCAACTCTCTCTTGCAGGTTTTGGATGCAGGCTGTCAGGGTGATGCGTGTATTCAACACTTTAATGTTTGTCATCAGCTTCTGAGGTGAAGTTTTTCTCATGAACTCAGTGAATTCACCCATCTGTTCCTTTGTGAAGTCCCATGCATGTTTTAAACCACCCATGTTTTTCTTTGTTTTCTGTTTGCTCTGGTGGTTATTGAAGAGGAAATGAAGAGGATCACCTTCTTCATCTTTGGCACATGTAATTTCTGCATCTTTTAGAGCTTGTAGAACATTTTCAGGTGTGACACCGTCGGAGTGTGTGATGAGAGCAACAATGTTCTTATCAATGTTGTTTGCAAACAGAGACAGCACTGAGTCAAAGATGTACCTCAGTCGGTCATCCAGTCGATTTTCACTCGATTTCAGCACCAGACCCACTACGTTGATCTCATGAACTCCTTCATCCGAGCTGAACAAGTCAAGTAATCTTTGACTGATTATGGCATCTTGTTCGATCCCTCTGGTATCTCCGAATCCAGGAGTATCGATGATGGTCAGAGAGTAGGGCAGAGTGTAACCTTCAAAACCAAAGATCTCGTACATGATCACATCTGATGTCTGACTTTCTGACTGACTTTTCTTTTCATTTTCTTTCTTCTCCTCTTTCACCTCTTTCTTTTCCTCCTTGTCCTCTACCTCTTCCTTTATCTTCTCCTCCTTTTCCTTTTCTTCCACGATCTGAAACCAGACTTCATCCTCCCACTCCACTCCCATGACGTAGTTGACCAGAGCGTTGATCAGAGTAGATTTTCCTGATCCTGTTTCACCCACAAGCAAAATGGTTTTGTTTATTACGTTTGGATCTTTTTTACCAAGAGTCATTCTTTTCAGAGTTCCAATGTTTTCTTCATTTGGCTTCAGCAGGTAGAGTTTAGGAGATCCTGAATGGATCAGAACTTTGCAGGTGATGTGATCAAATTTCCTAAAGAAAAAGCAGATTTTACAAAATATAGATTTTAACATTTCCTCCTTGTACAACATGTTATTTTTGATTCATTGTTAAAGCCACAGCAAATTACATATTAAAAGAATTACAAAAAATATATTAATTATTGATTAATCAAAAGGTAAAATCTGAAACATTTGAAATGGATGAAAACCTAACCCTAACTGCAGGCTGCCTTGAAGGCTCAGTTGGTCTTATAGGCACACTATGTAACATTTTAATGAAAACATTTATTATAGAGTTACACAAGAATTATCCCACTAAATTATTACTTCTGCCCCACTAGAATGTACCACACATTCTAGTGGGGCAGAAGTGTGTTTAACTGCACACCCCTCTCTGGCTGTATTTTACATAGTAACGTTTGTTAGTTTTGTTTTGTAAACACAATATTCAGACATCGCTCCGTCCCAGCTCCTCCCACGGTGCACAGGGGAAATTCTGTGGTGGGTGGACACACAGAGAGATAGCCTAACTATCAGATTCAGCAACTGAGCTAAACAAAGCAAAAGTGGATAGGGGAGGGGTTTCTGCTCTGTGCTCTGCTGCACACTAAGAGATCAAGGTACAGGAATGGTCCTAAAGGTTACAAATGCTTTGTCCCCCCCAGTGGTACCTTAGTAGGGTACAACACTGTATCTTAAACATTGGTTCATATTTTTACCTTCTTGTCAGTACCTCCTAAGAACTTTTCTGTACCCCTAGTGACAGATGTACCAATTCGTAAAAAAAAAAGGTGCAATGAAAATGTGAACACACACCACCACACATTCCAGTGAGGCAGAAGTGATCATTGAGTCAGATTACTTTTGTGTGAATTTATTTTATGAAGATGTTGCGTAGTCAACCTTTTTAAGGAATAGCTTACAGCATATATAAACATGTAATAATTGCAATGGTGTTGTTAAGGCCGATATTATACTGAGAGATTTTTCCAAAGTTTTAAATTCTTGCAATCCATTTATGATATATGCGTGTTTCACTTTATCTTGTGAAATTGACAACATTCGGTTCAGTCGTGATGAAAGAGATGTAGTTTTTTAGATTTGACTACATGTGACTTTTTGTCACATCACAGCGTTGTCACCTTAATGCATTTCAATAATAAAACCATGAAATACTCACGAGCAGGCCATGGTTAGAGGAGCTGGAGGATGGGCTCCTTATTAGATCTCTGGATGAAGGAAAAACAAGTCAATGAGCTTCTGTCAGCTGTAACATTATTATTATAAGATTCTGTATCATAACTGAAGCAATTAAAGGGTGAAAGAACGCCGCCTACACTGATTTTAAAATCAACCTTTTTTGTTACAACCCACAAATAATCATTTTGGTAATTTCTACCTAATAGAACTTTAACTTAACTCATATAATTTAATTTATTTTCCCATAATCAGATATGAAAAAAATCAAATGAATGTAAATTTGTATGTTAATTTATTCGTTATGTTAAAGCCTCCGTTCGCTCAAATCCACAAAATCCTTCTAACTATGTAAATTGGCTGGTTTAAGAGGTAGATGAGGCGGGCTATTCTCTCGTTATTATTAAACAATAAGTATGTTGAACCAATCACGGCAGTTCTCTGCCCGAACATTTTATGATAACAACGATTGTTGGATGGAGGTCGTTTGATACAGCCGCACCCACAGTCCTGTCAATCAGTCTAGGTTAGGGGTGGGCACATCTACAAGTAACCAGTTAGTAAATCATAATGGTTTAGGAAAAATTAATAAACGAAAATCTTTTTAATTTAATTTTTTATAAAGTTTGAAAAAGATTTTCAATGTGCTTTTGAGACATTCATTAATTTCTCATCACAAATAACAAACTATTTGGATTTGGATTGGATGATAAAAGCTAGTCTGCAGCATCTGTCTGCCCCGCTCAGTGTGTGTTTATCGGCCTTCACTGCACACCACCCACGCGGACAATGACAATGACATCAAGGTTAACCGTTTAGACACTTTGGTAAACGTTCACACCCCTTATCTAGACAATAAAAAAAGCTTCTTTTTTTAAAACTTAATTTCATTATACATTTTCAGATTGTTGTAAAGGCTTATTGAGACATCTTTATCATATTGAGTTTTACTATTTTATACCAGGTTTCCAGAGGCTTTAAATATGATCAAATATTGTTTCCTGTTGTTGACATTTTAAAGTATTTCTTCATTTCAGTTTCAAAGAGTTCTTACCTTCGTTGTTGGCTTCACACCGACCCGGGGCACTGAGACAGAGAGATGCTGCAGGAGTTTTTATATCAGAGGAGAGGAGGGTGGACGCTCCGGTCACATGATTTCACAGAAACAGTTTCAGGTGATGCTCACCACAGTGTGGACTGTTTCTCTGCACTGTATTGTAAATTAATAATTGTTAATTAAAAAATTGTACTGTGAATGAATGGATGTTAAAAATGTGGTTAAATAAGAACATATTAAATCCAGGCAAAGGGATGGATGATTGGTATAAATGTACCTGCATTAGATTACCTGTATTTCCACACTCACAATGAAGGCATATTTTATGCTATTGATTAGAATCTCCTCCTTCCCTTCACAACACCTGTTTAGCTGGTAGTTTGTCATTTCTCTGAAATCACGTGACGATACTATCCTTTAAACAAGGTCACCCTTTCACTTAAAATTGAATATATGTAATTTTTTTCGTACTTTTTAGTAATAATAATAATTTGATTGTTTTTGTTTATTGTATTTTCGTGCTTTTCATTTTTTTATATTTTTGATATGTTCTATTTTTATTTGATATGTCTGAAATAAATGTAATCAATCATCAATCAAATTATTTGGTATATATAGAGGGAGTTTTCACACCTAAATCTCTGCACCAAGGTCGGAACCTAGGTTAATTTTTTTAACCCACTTTTTAGATTTGATCTGCTAAGGTTTGGTTTCACATTAGAGTCCTGCGAGCCCACTAAAGAACTTACCAAATGGAACACTCATGGTATTGTGGTTAGAGCATCCCCCCTAGAGGCTCAGGCCTTCAGCAGACCCCGGTTCGAATCCGACTCAGGTCAGTTCTCTGTATGTCTTCCCCTATTTGACCCATTTCATCTCTTTCTCTCCAAATATGTCTAATAAAATAGAAATTGCCAAAAAAAATATTAAAAAGAAAAGAAAAAACTCTGTGGGCTGCATTTCTGTTTTGGACATCCATTGGTTTGTAGTACAAATAAAGAATGAGATTCAGATTGGGGTTCGGGTTATTTAATAACCACACGGCCAGGCTGGTGGAATTCATTTTCCACCATCTATTTTTAAAAAGGTCTACAGATTGTTACACTTGAGCTGGCATGACATGCTTGGAATGAAGAGAGGCTTACTGGCAGAAACAGGAATGCAGGCAGGTAACAACATGGGGTTGACACGTTGAGCAAACAAAGCAGAGCATCTGACATGGAACGCGTCCAGTTTATGTGGAGATAAACAACATGTGAAGCATGTGAGGAGGGGGGGGGGGCAGATCAGGTGACTGCAGTGAAACTCCCTAAGATCCAAATCGCATACTTTCTTTTTTCTATTATACATACAGCTGATCATAAAATTTATGTAATTTACATGCAGTAGGCTACAATTGGGACATACTTAAATGTATAACTTTCACCATAACATGGCTCCTTGAAATTGCCTCTTGCTTTTATATCCGTCTCATCGCTGGTTGTTTTCACTCGGAGGCTCAATAGATGTGATGTCACTTTCAGTACACATTGGATTGTGGATCAGAATCACCCAAAAACAATGCTGATTTCCACACTTAAAATCCTAACTGGATGTAGTAGGGCAAATTTTGAGCATGCTGGGCTAAATGTATTGGTTAATCTTAAATCTTTTTCTACCATACTAACAGGTGTGTCGGTGAATGTACAGAGTGGATTTAACTCAAAGTGCCCATCTGCAAAGACAACATCATATAACCTATGGGATGTAATTTACTTCAAAAATGTGCAGTTTTAGAATAACTAAAATAGCAGTCACTCAGTATCACAGTCGCTGGCCTTTGTCCGGCCAGTGTCTTTGGTTTAATGTGAGAGAGAGACCTCTAGTGGTTCATGTTTGAAAATCATTGCTGCGTTCCAATACCCATTCTCCCCTGCTATTTAGTATTTTAGAAAAATATTCAGTCTATCTAAGTACATGTGATCATATACAGCATTTTGAAAAACACCCAGATGTCCTGTCCTACTACATCCGGTGGTGATTTTGAGTGTTGAAACCAGCAGCTTTATGGAGGTTCTGACCCACAATTCACTGCAGCAGAAGTTACATCACATGAACTGAGCCTCGCAGTGAAAAACAACCAGCGATGAGACGGATATATAAGCAAGAGGCAAGTTCAAGGACAGTTGTTATAATAAGATAAGTAAGTTGTATGTCGCAAATGTAAACCACAAACTTTGTATGGACAGCTGTAGTATGTGGAATAGTAAAAAGAGGTTGTTTCCTGTGTTGATTTTTTTTTCCAATTCCATTTCACAAAGGAAATTAAACGTATTACCTAAAACACTAGGGGTTAATGTAAAAGCATTTTAATAGATAAATAAATGTAGAAGAGAGAGAGAGAAAAAAAGAGAGAAATAATGAGGAAGAAAATTGCACTAATTTACAAGAAACGGATATACAATTTTAAACATGGTTTAAGGTTTTTCTTGTGTAACAAAAATGACATGAGTCTGTTTTTCCTCTTAATTTAAGACTTAAATCCCAGAGGTTCGTATGGTATTATATAAACAGGTGCAGCTGAAATAATAAATGGGCCAACAGGGCTGAGCAGCACTCCCTATCTTTAACAATGCCGATGAATAATGTGTTCATACATTACTATTATTATTAGATGATTATTATAACGGTTTTATAATTAAATAGTTTAGAAGTTAAACTATAACATTTATTTTATGAAGGTGAGAAATAGCCTACAACAGCCACAGCATCACAAGAGAACACAAGATTGTATTTGTTAAATTTTTTACAGCCATGGACCTATTATAGTCCAACTGCTGTCAATTTTGTTTCATAGCATAAAAAAAACAACAGCAGTGTGAGATGATTGACGGGTCGTGTGCTTTGACCGGAGCCATTTGGCCGTTACACCCAACAGCTCTGACTTTGACCAATGACAGCAGACATTCAGATGAGAGGTAAAACTGAGGCGCGGGGGGCGCCCTTAGCTCAGTTGGTAGGGCGTCCCCCCCCATGGGCCTCGGCCAGCAGCGGACCCGGGTTTGATTCCAGCCTGCGGTCGTTCTCTGCATGTACTTATATTATTATTTTTTTCTCCCCCATCATAGTGTAGCCTAGCTAAAGATATCAACGTTTTTTTTAAAGGTTAGGGTTAAAAAAAAGCTATCAAAGTTGACGTAGCCTGTTGAACTCGTTAAGAAAAAACGCCTTGCCACTGCCCCCTATCACGGTGATGGTGGATTTACCAGAAATATAAGCTAGCTTTGCGGGGGTTAGACTGTATACGTAGATGCCGCATACATACAATACAATAAAACATTTAGGTATGAAAGCCTACGTTTCTAATTTTACAAAGTATCCCGTTTAATGAATATATCTCTGCCATTTGTAACAAACCAAACCGCTTGGAAATCGGTTGAAAACTCAGTGAGTTATGATTATGTAAATATTTAATTGATGTTTGCCTCCGTTTGCTAGCAACCAGTAAGAAAGTGTGTGTGTGTGTGTGTGTGTGTGTGTTTTATAGCAGTGCCAGTTCCTGCTGTGGATCCATCAAGAGTTATTTTCTTCTTCTTTTTGCCGATGCTCTTTGATTGAAGTGGAGAGAGGAA
Organism: Ammodytes dubius; assembly: GCA_026122265.1. Taxonomy (NCBI): domain Eukaryota; kingdom Metazoa; phylum Chordata; class Actinopteri; order Uranoscopiformes; family Ammodytidae; genus Ammodytes; species Ammodytes dubius. The sequence continues at coordinate 27,869,457 of CM047524.1, read as the reverse complement.
TAAACAGACAACTTATTAAAAATAATAAGTATTTCCTATTCTCTTACTGAATAATAGTTATTTGTTATTCACTCCTGACCTGCTTGTTTTAGCAAGAACTGGGTCATGTATTCCCGCCCCAGCTCCCCCTGTTATTCTCCCTTCATGACTGGACTGATGACGCTCGTGAACAGGAAAACATCTCTGCTGAAGGTAATATTAAATCTGCATTAATTTGAAATAAAATTTTCCGTTTTTAGGATTTTTCCTTTCACCGCTACTTTTGTAACTTTGTGTATTTAGCTACAACATTATTTGAATAGCTTTGCAGTAATGTCGGTCAATACTAATATTGATAAGCTAGCGGCGCAAATAATCTACAATATCTCGGTTTATTGATAATCAACGTCTTCACCCGTAAATTGCTACTTAATCCACTGAACTGATGTAGTTAGTTTAGTCAGTAAATTTAACTATTTCCTAATGCTAAAATTACTTGAAAAACACTTGACGTAAAAGTATTAAAGAGCATAACTTCAAGTAGTACATTTGAGCTAGATAACAGTGTATGCTCGTACAATATTGACCAACATTAGTTTTAAGTGTATGTTGTCGTGACCTATTTATGACCGGTTGGCAGCGGGGGACTGCTGCGCCCATTACATGTGGTTCTATCACTGACCTATACCACTGTGCTACAGGATGTTGCTATCTATCAAAATAATGTTATTCGATATCGAGAAATAAGATAACCTGGTTCTTTTGTTTGCCATTGCAGGCTCTAATGGACGGCCTTCTCTGCTGGATACTGTCGAGTTGGGGCCTTGAGTCTCTAATGTCAAGGTAAGCTGATGACTGGGGTCCACTGTAATAATGTCCACTTAATATTTTGTTACATTGTGCCATTATCTCACATTGTGTTGTTAACAAAGTTTTTATCAATTTAAGAGCAGAAAGATTAATAATATCTGGTTTGAAACACTTTACATTGTCTTGTTGAAAGGTATTTTAGAGGATTGTGTTGTCACAAGATTTCAGATAAATTGTTACTTCATGCCAAGTTAAACTGTGTGTGAAGGGAGGGAGAGAGGTAGGGAAGGAGGTAGGGAGGGAGGGAGGGAGGGAGAGAGAGTTTATCTATCAGCCAAGATACGCTTGACTGATGGGGAAATTTAGGAACTTTAATTCAGCCATGTTCAATCAATAATGAGTCGTCATTTAAAGGTGCTACGAATAACTTTTACATATTTCTGATACAGTCTAGTTTTTCCTCTGGTGATCATACATTACATGTAACAGCAAACGAGACCATCAGTACAAAAAATTGTATTTTTATATAGATTTTCTTAATACCTTTGTCATGGGTATACGCTCACCCAGGAACAACAGCTGGCGTGCTAAAAACACTACTGCTTTTGTCCAAAGGGGGCATTAGAATGAACACAAGCTGAAAGTTCCTCGCAGCATATTTTAAGATGGATTAATATTTTCTGATAAAGTCAATAAATTACTTTTATTAATGTTCAATACCGAGGAAACGGTCCACACTGTGGACGAAAGTGTGTAGGGCGGTCGTCCACTGGGTTACAGGGTCAGTGGTTCGATCCCCCGTCTCCCCGCCACATGTCCAAGTGTCCCTGAGCAAAGAGACACTGAACCCTAAATGTCTCCTGATAGTTAGCTTGCACCCTGCGTGGTAGCTGCTGCTGCTATCGGTGTATGAATGTGTGTGTGAATGGGTGAATATGTACAAAACAATGTTAAGTGCTTTGGGTCTGTGAAAAACCAGGGAAAAGAAAAACTTTGTAAGTGGAGTCCATTTACCATTTTACCATAGGTATAAAAACTACTCCTAGATCTTTCTCACTCCAAACACCATTTCAGATAAAACTGTGTGTGAAGGGAGTTCTCCTTTATCAGCAGAGATAAGCTTTTTGGATCCCGTAAGAGGAAAATTCAGGAACTGTAATCGAGCCATACTTAATCAATCATGAGTCAATACAGACGAGACGGTCCACACTGAAAGCTCACCTGTGTCTACCTCTGAACCTCTTACTGTGAAATCGTGTGACCACAGACTCCCCACACACACACACACACACACAACACACACACACACACACACACACACACACACACACACACACACACACACACACAGCACACAGGCACACAAACACCCACACACACACACCACCCACACACACACACCACACACACACACACACACACACACACACACACACACACACACACACACACACACACACACACACACACACACACACACACACACACACACACCTCCACTTATATAAAAACTACTCCCTGATCCTTCTCACTCCACTGCATTCCAGAGCATCGTGAAGCCAACAACAAAGGTAAGAACTCTTTGAAGTGGAACTTAAAAATACTATAATATAAATTGATAGAAATCTATGTTGAAATGTATTTTAACAGAATAATAACTAAACAAACAAACTTACATTAATTTGTACAAAAAAATATCAAATTGACAATGGGATATGAAATTATAACTGAATATACATTTTGTAGTTTCACAAATTAACTACAGAAAATGGCTAAAAAGGAATTAAACATTTAATATACTGTATATGTGTTGTGCTTTTCGTATAGATTATATATATTAAAAATTAAAATAAAGTTATATTAAAAAAAAAAAAATTCCACCACCACGGCTAGTAAATATGATAATTGAACTACCAGCAAGCTACAGCAAAATTAAGTTAAACTTCTTCTTTCATTATAATAAAGTGGAACTAATAATTGAAGTCTTTGCCTGTTGCTGTGTTTCAGGGCGTTATGTGGAGGCTGATTGTGTGTGTCAGTCTGCTCTGCTGCAGCTCTGAGGCCCAAGTGACCTGCAGGAATGAAAACGGTGCTGCAGTGGACTGGTGAGTTTCTTTCATATCCTTTAATAACACGTTAAGTGCAACGAAAAATTAAGAGTAAATACAGATTGCTGTACTACTGTTCTGCTATATCTCCTCTTACTATATGATGAGACACAGGCGTACAGAGAAGAGTTTGTTACACTTTGGGCGGTCGTCCTCTGGGTTACAGGGTCGGTGGTTGGATCCCCCGTCTCCCCGCCACATGTCCAAGTGTCCCTGGGCAAAGAGACACTGAACCCTAAATGTCTCCTGATAGTTAGCTTGCACCCTGCGTGGTAGCTGCTGCTGCTGCTATCGGTGTGTGAATGGGTGAATGTGTTCAAAACAATGTAAAGCGCTTTGGGTCTGTTTACCATATGAGACCAGTGATTTATAGAGTCTGTATTGTTTCTGCTGACTGACGTTTCTCTCCTCTGCTCGTTATCAGGTTCATCATGTACAAGGTGCCCAATATTAAAGACAAGTTCACCGGGTTGGAATATCTTTACAGAGATTCAGATGGAACACGTGAGACCAAAAATGTTAAGCCCATCAACCATCAGACAGGCGTCCTGGCAAACACCCTCGCCCCCATGTTTAGACCAATCAAACAAATGGTGAGAATGAAAAATATATTTAACATGTTTTTGACATTTACTTTATCTTGTATTCTGTTATTATATTAAAGGTGCTACGAGGAACTTTTTAAATATTTCTGAAACAGTCTCATTTTTCCTCTGATGATCATGAATTACATGTAACAGCAAACGAGACCGTCAGTGCAAAGAATGCTATTTTTATATAGTTTTTCTTAATGCCTTTGTCATGGGTATAAGCTCACCCAGGAACAACAGCTGGCGTGGTAAAACACTACCGCTTTTGTCCTAGAATTAACAAAAGCTGAAAGTTCCGTTGAGCACCTTTTAAACTTTTCATGAGAGAAAACCATGACTCAAACATTCTCAGTGAGGACGCAGTCATTCTGCAAACTGAGAGAATAATGCTTCTGACTCTTTCTTCTCTTTCTTCTGCTTCATTTATAGTCAGACGACTTTGCATTCATCAGCTACAGCGATCAACCTCCAGGAGCACAGGCCAACAGCGACTGGTTTGGCCACAGTAAAGGTGAGGAGAGAAACCTGTGTTATGGCTGCGTCCCAAATCTCAAACTCTTTCTTTTTCCTATTCATTTTTACAAGAATACATTTGTCCTAAAAAAAAAACACACATCTGTCTGTGTGTCTGTCTCTCTGACTGCCCATCCGTCTGTCTGTCTTCTGTCTGTTTCTGTCTGTCTGTATGTCTGTCTGTCTCTCTGTCTTCCTGTGTCTCTGTATGTCTGTCCGTCTGTCTGTCTGTCTGTCTGTCTGTCTGTCTGTCTGTCCGTGTCCTCAGGAGTCGTGATGATGGACAGGACCACTGGAGTCTGGCTCGTACACAGCACACCACAGTTCCCTTTCAGAAGAGAAGCAAATAACTTCTATCCACAAAGTGGAATCTCAAAAGCTCAGACGTTTCTCTGTGTTACATTTGACTACAACCAGTTCCCAACAATAGGTAATATGTTGTTCCCTCAGCTGTTGGCTTCAAACTAGGGCAGTAGCTTTGTCTTTCTTAAGCAATGTAAATTATTATATTCCACGATGTCTCCCTTATGCTTTTATGTTCTGTGGTTTGTATTTATTATGATTATTTGTTTGTTGTGTGACATTGTTAACTACTGAATGCAGAACAAATTGCCCCTCTCTCAAATATTATCATATTAATCTACATATAAACGTCTATGTGGCTGATCTCAATATTATTTTTTATTATAATTATTAATCATATATTGTTGTGTTTTTTAATATTTCAAGGTGCCCATCTGCGAAGCATCAGAGCGTACCCGTTTGACTATGACGTTCCGTTTGGCTTTCATCAGGTCCTTCCAGATATGATGCAGATGATTAACTGGAGACAAAATCCCCCTCCGATTGATCCGATTATTTATCAGTATCTGCAATCAAATGCTGGACATTTGTTTGTCATCGTTGCTAAAAATCAGTCACCGGACGTGGAAGGTGAGAAATCTACATCATCAGGATCGAGTCCAAGTCAAGTCGCTTTAATGTTTATAATACAATATGTTCCAGACGCACGTGCACACATACACACACACACACACACACACACACACCCCTACACACACACACACACACACACACACACACACACACAGACATACAGAGGAATTGAAAATACGTTTCTCTCAGACCCACTGTACAGTAAGTTGTATATACAATAAATACATTCTAAATAGTGCAAAAGGTAAGGCAAGACAAAACAGTATAGAAAAAGTTAAAAAAATATCTTTTACAATATGAAGAACATTATTTGATGACTGTGACTCTAGTGTCTAACAGCTGTCTCTCTCTCTCTCTCTCCCTCTCTCTCTCTCTCTCTCTCTCTCTCTCTCTCTCTCGCTCTCTCTCTCTAATCTCCATTACATAGCATCGGCTCGACTCAATTATACTCTCCTGTATTTTTAAATGTTTCTATTTGGATAATATAGTATCGTCATAATATTACAAATATTTTCTCACCTAAATGCAAAATGACTCCATGATGTTTTGGAGACACTAAAGAAGTATTTAGATGACCATGATGAGGATAATAGTGTTAATTCTTTTATTCAGGATAATCCTCATGAAGTTTTCTTATTGTTCCATGTCAGTATGAAGCTGTTTTTAAAGGTGCTACGAGGAACTATTTGATATTTCTGAAACAGTCTCATTATTCCTCATAATGCCTTTGTCATGGGTATACGCTCACCCAGGAACATCAGCTGGCGTGGTAAAAACACTACCGCTTTTGTCCAAAGGGGGGCGCTAGAATTAACACAAACTGAAAGTTACTTGGAGCACCGTTAAGGTTTAAAATGATTTCTCTAACTAACTTGCCTCTTCTTGTTGTTCTTGCAGTTGGAGATCTCTACGTCACCATTGCAAACGGAATAGAGGGTGATGTGTACGTCCAGTCGTGGCCAACTCTCGGCGACAAGTCCTACTGTCCAGCAAACGGATATAAAGTCGAGAATATCAAATCTGTAAAAACTGATTGGGGAATCTGGCAAAGTGGAAATGATCATTCAAAGTGGTGCGTATCTACAGATCAAAACAACCAGTTGACATGTATCGCTGACGTGAACAGAGCACAGAGCCAATACAAACGGAGCGGGGGGGCACTGTGCATTTGGAATGAACAGGTTAGGGAGATGTTTCAAGGTATGGTTAATGCATATGAGGCCTGTCCATAGTCAAGGCATGGGCTGATCAATCCTCACCATCCACATTATAAATCTTCGTCTCACTGTATTTTTTTTGCTTTGGTTTATAATTTCAAATCAACATATTTCTGAATCTATGGTGAAGGGAAAAAGCTCTATAATAGTCTGACACCTTTATGATTATTATCTATTATCCTTGGTATGTTTCCATGGTCACCAAATGGCCTTTTTAAGGGAAACACCTGGACAGACCCTCAGAAAAACCTGTAAACTTATATTGTTATTACATTTAAACATTGAGTTTTCCTACTAACACCCTCCTGTCCGGTGCCGGGGATCCAACCCTTTTAGGTTACTGGTCGGCCCCTCTTCCTCTAGGCCATCCTACCACCCCTATGTAAGGCTTTAGTAACAACACACTGGAGGAAAAACTTTCAGTACAGACCGGAAAATACAAAAAAACATTTAAATTAAACTCCGTAGTCTATAGAACCATGATCACAGTTTGACCGGTTTGTGGGATATGTTAATGGGAATGAATATCATAATCATGTGTATTTGTGATACTGCCATGTATGTTGTTGGGAAACTAAATACAAGTAAACTCATTGTAAAGGAGTTCTGACCTGGAGAGGGTTTGACCTCCTCCTGTTGTGTGTGTGTTGTGTGTGTGTGTGTGTGTGTGTGTGCGTGTGCGTGTGCGTGTGCGTGTGCGTGTGCGTGTGCGTGTGCGTGTGCGTGTGCGTGTGCGTGTGCGCGCGTGCGTGCGTGCGTGCACTTGCTGTTTGTTTGTTCATTCTAAATACTATAACTTCTGAAGCATTCACCCTCTCTGTGAACGCTGATAATGGCTCTCGCTTGCTTCAATAAAGATCTCACTGAGAACTGGAACACTCCTAAAGCGATTGGGGTACTGAACACCATGTCCCGCTGATGTGTATACTGCCACTGCTGCCCTGCTTCTTGCCCTGAAGATGTCTGTGTGTAAATGTTGTTGTTGTTGCTTTTGTTGTTGTTGTTGTGCTGTCCTGCTTGTTGTTTTTTGTATGAGACCGAAGACGAATCTCCACACCGTGGACAATAAAGATTTAACTAACTAACTAACTAACTTGTGTCATCTGGTATATCATTTTCATGACAGTTATAAGTGAGTAGGGTGTAGTGGTATTTTAAATCCCATTTTTTCCATATTTCCATAGCATTTTAAAATTCATAACACAAGATTGTATTTGCTAGTTGTTGTAGCCATGGACCTATTACAGTCCAACTGCTGTCACTCATTTTTGTAGTGTAAAAACAACAAGATTGTTAGATGATTAACAGGTTGTGCGCATATAATTCACAATGAAGATGAAAAAATGTGTTTATACATTATTATTATTATTAGATTATTATTATTATTATTATTATTATTACGCTTTTATAATTAAATAGTTGAGAAGAAAAAAATAAAATAAAGTTGTATTTTTTTAAGATAATTTTTATTTTTTTATTTTTAAAGGGACACTGTGTAACATTTTAAGTAATGTATTAGCTAAAATCAATATCCTCATTCATAAATATGTCCTCATTGGTGTAAAATCACCTCTGCCAATAATCTGAATTATCCTCCTGAGCGCAGAATTACAAATATTAATATTACATTTTGTACATTGAGCAGGCAAGTCTTATGGAGGCATCCATGTTGGTTGGAATGTCATCAGGTGCATTGTTTAACATTTAGAATTGTTCTTGTCCTTGAAGGCCACTATAGCTTCTGTTATTATTCAAAAGGGGTGGGGTTACCCAGGGAGCGTTGCATTCTAGAACTTTCTAGATGATGTCATATTACACAGTGTCCCTTTAAGCTTTATTAGACAGTACAGAGTTGGAATGGGGAGATAGAGAGAAAGGGGGGGGGGGGGGAATGACCTGCAGTAAAGGTCCACGGGTCGGATTTGAACCCGCGACCACTGCAACGAAGGCCAATATGGTACACGCTCTATCCACTATGCCACCGGAGCGCCCAGAAAGTTGTATTTTTTAACAGCAGCTCAAGACTGTCCTTCATCTTCATAGCGTAAACAAACAACAACAGTGTGAGATGATTGACGGGTCGTGTGCTTTGACCGGAGCCGTTTGACCGTTACACCCAACAGCTCTGACTTTGACCAATGACAGCAGACGTTCAGATGAGACGTAACACTGAGGCGCCAAAGTTACGTTAACGGTTTGAGTGACGATGGGACATTATAACCATAAACAAGGCGGATTATTTTCTCTTTTCTGGATCTTAATTTTTCTTCAATTTCTTTTGGAGGGAAAACTGGAGATGAAGAGGCTACAGATAACACCAAGGGACAAACGACTGAACCGTGAGTTTTGCGTTTCAACGGAAGAACTGGCTAACGGCCAGTGTAGCCTAGCTAAAGATATCAACGGTTTTTTACGTCTTTTTTTTTTTTTTTGCTGAAAGGTTAGGGTTAAAAAAAGCTATCAAAGTTGACGTAGCCTGTTGATTAGTGGGCCATCTTTTTTTTGTAATTAGTATTTTATTGAGTTTTTATACATCACTGTGACAATGTAATCAGAATTGTAGTCAACACAACAATTGACGTCTTATAATTTATCCCTTAGTGATGTTACATTTTTGAAAAAGAAAATAAAGATTATGCCAAAGGGGTAATAGAAATCAGGTAGAAATAGTTAAATAAAAAGGTAAACAAAATAAAAAATAAAAAAAATATGTATAAATACTAGAAAAACACACATGGATCAGTTGTACAGATTTACAATAAGCAGCACACTCTCATCTGGTAGCAATATATTGCACGTACTTTCCCCATTTCGCCACACATTGTTCAGTCCTGTCATTGATGTTGAACGAGATTTTTTCGTAGGATGCCACTTTTGCCAACTCCGTGCTCCACTCCTGGAAAGAGGGCTCACCTGGGTTCTTCCAGTTTCTCATTATGATTTGTTTTCCAACCATTACACTGGTCTGAATAAAGTCCGCTGCCCCACAGTTGGATGTTATTTGTGGATCATTTAAAACATACAGCCTAGGGCAGAACTCCAAGGTAGTCCGGGTAATGTTTTCAATGCGATCGTGAATCTTTTGCCAGTAGCTCTGAATCATGGGACATTCCCAGAGCAGATGAAGAAGAGTCCCTTCTGAGCTGCTATTAGTGGGCCATCTTATATAGTCAATGGGGCGACTGTATTGCACAATTAACTCGTTAAGAAAAACCGCCTTGCCGCTGCCCCCTATCACGGTGATGGTGGATTTACCAGAAATAAAAGATTTGCGGGGGTTAGACTGTATACGTAGATGCCGCATACATACAATACAATGAAGAATTTTGGTAAAAAAGCTTACGTTTCTAATTTAACTAAGTATCCCGTTTAATAAATACATCTCTGCCATTTGTAACAAACCAAACCGCTCGGAGATCGGTTGAAAACCCAGTGAGTTATGATTATGTAAATCTTTAATTGATGTTTGCCTCGGTTTGCTAGCAATCAGTAAGAAAGTGTGTGTGTGTGTGTGTGTGTGTGTGTGTGTGTGTGTGTGTGTGTGTTTTATAGCAGTGCCAGTTCCTGCTGTGGATCGAACAAGAGTTATTTTCTTCTTCTTTTTGCCGATGCTCTTTGATTGACTGAGTGGAGAAAGAGACAGACAGATAACTTGTTAAACATAATAAGTATTTCCTATTCTCTTACTGAATAATAGTAACTTGTTATTCACTCCTGACCTGCTTGTTTTAGCACTGGGTCACGTATTCCCGCCCCAGCTCCCCCTGTTATTTTCCCTTCATGGCTGGACTGATGACGCTCGTGAACAGGAAAACATCTCTGCTGAAGGTAATGTTAAATCTGCATTCATTTGAAATAAAATGTTCCGTTTTTAGGATTTTACCTTTCACCGCTACTTTTGTAACGTTGTGTATTTAGCTACAACATTTTTGAAAAGCTTTGCAGTAATGTCTGTTAATACTATTATTGATAAGCTAGTGGCGCAAATAATCTACAATATCTCGGTTTATTGATAAGCAACGTCTTCACCCTTAAACTGCTACTTAATCCACCGACCTGATGTAGTTAGTTTAGTCAGTAAATTGAACTATTTCCTAATGCTAAAATTACTTGAAAAACACTTGACGTCAAAAAGTATTAAAGAGCATAACTTCAAGTTATTTGAGCTAGATAACAGTGTATGCTCGTACAATATTGACCAACATTAGTTTTAAGTGTATGTTGTTGTGACCTTATTTATGACCGGTTGGTAGCGGGGGACAACACTGCGACTGCTGCGCCCATTACATGTGGTTCTATCACTGACCTATACCACTGTGCTACAGGATGTTGCTATCTATCAAAATAATGTTATTCGATATTGAGAAATAAGATAACCTGGTTCTTTTGTTTGCCATTGCAGGAACTAATGGACGGCCTTCTCTGCTGGATACTGTCGAGTTGGGGCCTTGAGTCTCTAATGTCAAGGTAAGCTGATGACTGGTGTCCACTGTTATAATGTCCACTTAATATTTTGTCATGTTGTGCCATTATCTCACATTGTGTTGTTAACAAAGTTTTTATCAATTTAAGAGCAGAAAGGTTAATCATATCTGGTTTGAAACACTTTACATTGTCTTGTTGAAAGGTATTTTAGAGGATTGTGTTGTCACATGATTTCAGATAAATTGTTACTTCATGCCAACAGTTAAACTGTGTGTGAAAGGAGGGAGAGAGCGAGGGAGGGAGGGAGGAAGGGAGAGAGAGAGTTTATCTATCAGCCAAGATACGCTTGACTGATGGGGAAATTTAGGAACTTTAATTCAGCCATGTTCAATCAATAATGAGTCGTCATTTAAAGGTGCTACAAAGAACTTTTAAATATTTCTGAAACAGTCTAGTTTTTCGTCTGATGATCATAAATAACATGTAACAGCAAACGAGACCATCAGTGTAAAGAATGCTATTTTTATATAGATTTTCTTAATACCTTTGTCATGGGTATACGCTCACCCAGGAACAACAGCTGGCATGGTAAAAAAACTACTGCTTTTGTCGAAAGGGGGGCGCTAGAATTAACACACACTGAAAGTTCCTCGCCGCATCTTTTAAGATGGATTAATAATTTCTGATAAAGTCAATAAGTTACTTTTATTAATGTACAGAGGAAACGGTCCACACTGTGGACGAAAGTGTGTAGGGCGGTCGTCCACTGGGTTACAGGGTCGGTGGTTGGATCCCCCGTCTCCCCGCCACATGTCCAATAGGCCTTTCACACCGCCGCAAAATCGGCGCTAGTTCTGGGCTAGTTCGGAGTTAGAGCCAGTGTTTTGGTTTCACACCGCCAGAAAGCCTGCTCCGGGCCGTAAAAACCGGTTCAACTCATACCCCAGGATTGAGCAGGGTTTGAAGTGAACCGCTTCCGCCAGCGGCCGGGGGAGGGATTATCCAGACCAACCAGACCAACTAAAATCTCATGCCCGCCATGTTTAAAAACACCGCTACTACGAGACGTAAACATAACATAATTACCGAACGTAGCGATCAAATTGACCGGCGAGAATACGCTGTATGGGTCCTGTTTGGTTAAGAAAGCAAAGCGAGAGCTAACACGTGTATAAATAAGACGTATTCGCCGCTGTTGTTGTGCTTAAAGCTAGCGGTAGCTTTAGCGTTAGCCACAAGAGCAGCGGCGTCGGGCGACGTACACACACGTTTACAGTGACGTCATGACGTTGCTCTCTTGCCGGCTCCATGGCTGTCTCCGGTCGATGTGAAACCAACCGGTTCATAACTGGGATAAGGCTGTAACCAGTTTTGAACTGACCCCAACACCAGCCTGGAACTGACTCTTGGTTCATTTTGGTGTGAAAGGCCTACAAGTGTCCCTGGGCAAAGAGACACTGAACCCTAAATGTCTCCTGATAGTTAGCTTGCACCCTGCGTGGTAGCTGCTGCTATCGGTGTATGAATGTGTGTGTGAATGGGTGAATGTGTACAAAACAATGTAAAGCGCTTTGGGTCTGTGAAAAACCAGGGAAAAGCGCTTTATAAGTGGAGTCTATTTACCATTTTACCATATAAAAAACTACTCCCAGAACTTTCTCACTCCAAACACCATATCAGATTAAACTGTGTGTGAAGGGAGTTCTCTTGTATCAGCAGAGATAAGCTTTTTGGATCCCATGAGGGGAAAATTCTGGAAACTGTAATCGAGCCATACTTAATCAATCATGAGTCAATACAGACGAGGCAGTCCACACTGTAGGCCCACCTGTGTCTACCTCTGAACCTCTTACTGTGAAATCGTGTGACCACAGACTCCCACACACACACACACACACACACAAACACACACACACAAACACACACACACACACACACACACAAAACACAACACACACACACACACACACACACACACACACACACACACACACACACCACACACACACACACACACCTCCACTTATATAAAAACTACTCCCTGATCCTTCTCACTCCACTGCATTCCAGAGCATCGTGACGCCAACAACAAAGGTAAGAGCTCTTTGAAGTGGAACTTAAAAATACTATAATATAAATTGATAGAAATCTATGTTGAAATGTATTTTAACAGAATAATAACTAAACAAACAAACTTACATTAATTTGTACAAAAAAATATCAAATTGACAATGGGATATGAAATTATAACTGAATATACATTTTGTAGTTTCACAAATTAACTACAGAAAATGGCTAAAAAGGAATTAAACATTTAATATACTGTATATGTGTTGTGCTTTTCGTATAGATTATATATATTAAAAATTAAAATAAAGTTATATTTAAAAAAAAAAATTCCACCACCACGGCTAGTAAATATGATAATTGAACTACCAGCAAGCTACAGCAAAATTAAGTTAAACTTCTTCTTTCATTATAATGAAATGGAACTAATGACTGAAGTCTGTGTTTCAGGGCGTTATGTGGAGGCTGATTGTGTGTGTCAGTCTGCTCTGCTGTAGCTCTGAGGCCCAAGTGACCTGCAGGAATGAAAACGGTGCTGCAGTGGACTGGTGAGTTTCTTTCATATCCTGTAATTACATGTTAAGTGCAATGAAAAATTAAGACTAAATACAGATTGCTGTACTATTGCTGTACTATATCTCCTCTTACTATATGATGAGCACAGACGTACAGAGAAGAGTTTGTTACACTTTGGGCGGTCGTCCAATGGTTTACACAGGGTCGGTGGTTGGATCCCCCGTCTCTCCGCCACATGTCCAAGTGTCCCTGGGCAAAGAGACACTGAACACCAAATGTCTCCTGATAGTTAGCTTGCACCCTGCGTGGTAGCTGCTGCTGCTATCGGTGTATGAATGTGTGTGTGTGAATGGGTGAATGTGTACAAAACAATGTAAAGCGCTTTGGGTCTGTTTACTATATGAGACCAGTGATTTATAGAGTCTGTATTGTTTCTTCTGACTGACGTTTCTCTCCTCTGCTCGTTATCAGGTTCATCATGTACAAGGTGCCCAATATTAAAGACAAGTTCACCGGGTTGGAATATCTTTACATAGATTCGACTGGAGCGCCTGTGACCGAAAATGTCAAGCCCATCAACCATCAGGCAGGCGTCCTGGCAAACACCCTCGCCCCCATGTTTAGACCAATCAAACAAATGGTGAGAATTATTTTTTTTTTTACATGTTTCTGACATTTACTTTATCTTGTATTCTGTTATTATATTAAAGGTGCTACGAGGAACTTTTAAAATATTTCTGAAACAGTCTAATTTTTCCTCTGATGATACTAAATTACAGCAAACGAGACCATCAGTGCAAAGAATGCTATTTTTATATAGTTTTTCTTAATGCCTTTGTCATGGGTGTACGCTCACCCAGGAACAACAGCTAGCGTGGTAAAAACACTACCGCTTTTGTCCTAGAATTAACAAAAGCTGAAAATTCCGTTGAGCACCTTTTAAATTTTACAAGAGAGGAAACCATGACTGAAACATTCTCAGTGAGGACCCAGTGATTCTGCAAACTGAGAGAATAATGTTTCTTCTCTTTCTTCTGCTTCATTTATAGTCAGAAAACTTTGCATTCATCAGCTACAGCGATCAACCTCCAGGAGCTCAGGCCAACAGCGACTGGTTTGGCCACAGTAAAGGTGAGGAGAGAAACCTGTGTTATGGCTGCGTCCCAAATCTCAAATCTCAAACTCTTTCTTTTTACTATTCATTTTTACATGAATACATTTGTCCTAAAAAAACACACACATCTGTCTGTCTGTGTGTGTGTCTGTCTGTCTGTCTGTCCATCCGTCCGTCCGTCCGTCTGTCTGTCTGTCCGTGTCCTCAGGAGTCGTGATGATGGACAGGACCACTGGAGTCTGGCTCGTACACAGCACACCACAGTTCCCTTTCAGAAGAGAAGCAAATAACTTCTACCCACAAAGTGGAATCTCAAACGCTCAGACATTTCTCTGTGTTACATTTGACTACAACCAGTTCCCAACAATAGGTAAGTTAAGTTATCTATATTTGTCAGTTGTACACAAGGCACATTGAAATTCGTCTTTTCGCATATCCCCTCTCTTACCACACTTCGGAGGGGGTCAGAGCGCAGGGTCAGCCACAGTACAGCGCCACTGGAGCAGTTTTGGGGTTAAGTGTCTTGCTCAAGGACACAATGGTAGAGATGGTGGGCACGGTAGACACAATACCAGCCTCTGCTAGTTTTACAACTAACACCTTCCTGTCCAGTGCCGGGGATCGAACCAGCGACCTCATGGTTACTGGTCGGCCACCTTACCTCTAGGCCGTCCTACCACCCCAAATATGTTGTTCCCTCAGCTGTTGGCTTCCTAAACAAACTAGGGCAGTAGCTTTGTCTTTCTTAAGCAATGTAAATGATTATATTCCATGATGTCTCCCTTATGCTTTTATGTTTTTATGTTCTGTGTTTTGTATGTATTATGATTATTTGTTTGTTGTGTGACATTGTTAACTACTGAATGCAGAACAAATTGCCCCTCGGGGACGATAAAGATTTATCAAATCAAATATTATCATAATAATATAAACGTCTATGTGGCTGATCTCAATATTGTTTTTTATTATAATTATTTATCATATTATTGTTGTGTTTTTTAATATTTCAAGGTGCCCATCTGCAAAGCATCAGAGCGTACCCGTTTGACTATGACATCCCGTTTGGCTTTCATCAGGACCTTCCACATTTGATGACGATAATTAACTGGAGACAAAATCCCCCTCCGAATGATCCGATTACTTATCAGTATCTGCAATCAAATGCTGGACATTGGTTTTATATCTTCGCTAAAAATCAGTCACCAGACGTGGAAGGTGAGAAATCTACATCATCAGGATCGAGTCAAAGTCAAGTCGCTTTATTGTTTATTGTTAACTACAATATGTTCCAGACACACACACACACACAGACACACACACACACACACTCACACACACACACACACACACACACACACACACACACACACACACACACACACACACACACACACACACACACACACACACACACACAGACATACAGAGGAATTGAAAATACGTTTCTCTCAGACCCACTGTACAGTAAGTTATATATACAATAAATACATTCTAAATAGTGCAAAAGGTAAGGCAAACAAAACAGTATAGAAAAAGTAAAAAAAAAAATTATACAATATGAAGAACATTATTTGATGACTGTGACTCTAGTGTCTAACAGCTGTCTCTCTCTCTCTCTCTCTCTCTCTCTCTCTCTCTCTCTCTCTCTCTCTCTCTCTCTCTCTAATCTCCATTACATAGCACCGGCTTGACTCAATTATACTCTCCTGTATTTTTAAATGTTTCTATTTGGATAATATAGTATCGTCATAATATTACAAATATTTTCTCAACTAAATGCAAAATGACTCCATGATGTTTTGGAGACACTAAAGAAATATTTTGATGACCATGATGAGGATAAAATTATTAATTATTTTATTCAGGATAATCCTCATGAAGCTTTCTTATTGTTCCATGTCAGTATGAAGCTGTTTTAAAGGTGCTACGAGGAACTATTTGATATTTCTGAAACAGTCTCATTATTCCTCATAATGCCTTTGTCATGGGTATACGCTCACCCAGGAACAACAGCTGGCGTGGTAAAAACACTACCGCTTTTGTCCAAAGGGGGGTAGCTAGAATTAACACACACTGAAAGTTCCTTGGAGCACCGTTAAGGTTTAAAAATATTTCTCTTACTAACTTGACTCTTGTTGTTCTTGCAGTTGGAGATCTCTACGTCACCATTGCAAGCGGAATGCACAGTGATGCGTACGTCCAGTCGTGGCCAACTCTCGGCGACAAGTCCTACTGTCCAGCAAACGGATATAAAATCGAAAATATCAAATCAGTCAAAACTAACTGGGGAATCTGGAAAAGTGGGAATGATCATTCAAAGTGGTGCGTATCTACAAATGAGAACTGGCCCTATGTCTGCATTGCTGATGTGAATCGATCAGAGAGCCAATACAAACGGAGCGGGGGGGCGCTGTGCATTCATAGTCGAGAGGCTCAGCTCATGTTTTACGGGATGATTAATACTTATGAGCGCTGTCCATAGTCAAGGCGTGGGCTGATTAAAGGTGCTACGAGGAACTTTTTAAATATTTCTGAAACAGTCTTAATTTTTCCTCTGATGATCATAAATTACATGTAACAGCGATCAGTAATCAGTGCAAAGAATGCTATTTTTCATATAGTTTTTCTTTATGCCTTTGTCGTGGGTATACACTCACCCAGGAACAACAGCTGGCATAGTATTAAAAAAAATACCGCTTTTGTCCAAAGGGGGCGCTACAATTAACACAAACTGAAAGTTCCTCAGAACACCTTCAATCCTCACCTCCATGTCGTTATAAAGCCGTTTGCTTTGGTTTATAATTTCAAATCGACATATTTTCTATTCTATATTCTACAATGTGTGTGTGTGTGTGTGTGAAAAGTTGGGACATAGCAAGGTTGTTATGATTTGAGATGTTCTATACACTGTGTTGTATGCACTTGCTGTTTGTTGTTCATTCTAAATACTATAACTTCTGAAGCATTCACCCTCTCTGTGAACGCTGATAATGGCTCTCGCTTGCTTCAATAAAGATCTTACTGAGAAGTGGAACATTGTGTCATCTGGTATTTAATTAACCAACTTGCTCCTTTATTATGATGTTGAATGAATATGACCTCATGGCTAATTGACAGTAGTACGACTCCCCCTAGTGGTAGTTCAGAGAATTAACAGTTCTGACTTGTTCTACTTTCATACACATTATTTATGTCTCTAAATCTGATCCAGGTCTGATGTTACCTCTGTCTGAGCAGTTATATCAGACCACTAGTTTTACTACTAACACCCTCCATAGTGCCATAGTACAGCGCCCCTGGAGCAGTTTGGGATAAGTGTCTTGCTCAAGGACACAATGGTAGAGATGGTGGGCACCGTAGATGTGATAGCAGCCACCACTAGTTTTACTACTAACACCCTCCTGTCCGGTGCCGGGGATCCAACCAGTTTAGGTTACTGGTCGGCCCCTCTGTCCTCTCTAGGACATTCTACCATCCTTCTTTTCCAGACGGTATTTTGTAACAGATGTGTCCGATACAGCTTGGATTTGACTATATAACAGAAGGACTTTTTGACCTTTGACCATTTTTTGCTTAACATTTACTTTTCGTTTAAACAAGGGGTACAGCCTGGTCTACGTGTGTGTGTGTGTGTGTGTGTGTGTGTGTGTGTGTGTGTGTGTGTGTGTGTGTGTGTGTGTGTGTGTGTGTGTGTGTGTGTGTGTGTGTGTGTGTGTGTGTGTGTGTAACATATACTCGTCCTGTCTCCTTCAGGCTGCACTTGTGTTCATTATCTTCACATGCAAAGGTTCAAGTTATTAAAAAAATTGAAAAAAATTAGCCAATAGCAGACGAGCACGCACTGCTCTAGTGGACCACAGGGTGATGCAAAGCAGGAGATGCAAAGCAGGTGCACAGACCAAGGCTCATCTCCTTTCAAATCTGTCTCTCTGCACTACCATAATTATAAAGCATGGAAAACGCTTAAAAATATAATTTATTTTCTTTTCTTAAAGATATTTCAATACTTAACCTTTTAATTGACAGAGAAAGAGAGAGAGAGAGAGAGAGAGAGAGAGAGAGAGAGAGAAAGAAAGAAGGGGATACACTGAAACAAGGACTGACCCGACATGGTTCATGCTCCAACCTCCACGCCACCGAGTGAATCCCAAAAAAATAATCTTTAAAAAACAGAAGCTAATGAGCCAATAGCAGACGAGCACGCACCCAAACTGAGAACAGACAACGATGCAAATGTCCAACTCCTCCCATCACTCGGCCTGTCTCCTTCAGGCTGCTGTTCTTATCTTCACACAAATCTTGACTAATTATTTGTGAATGAGGGACCAGATATGTCAGAAAAAAATAATGACCCACAAACAAAAGAAAGGGTTGGACATCAGGGTAGGAAATTAGTGGCGGCAAAAATTTGAAAATTCCCATTAAAAATTGACAGGGGCTTTTTTTTGGTATAGCTATTTTTATTGTATTAGATTTTTTTCACAACAAACAAAACAGACAGAAAGAAAGAAAGAAAGAAAGAAAGAAAGAAAGAAAGAAAGAAAAAGGACAGGTGTATATTGTTCATTGTTAGATATACAGGACATCTTCCTAATAACCGAAAACGCATCATTAAAGACCTATACATAGCATGTCTTGCTGCATCAAAAGTCTGCTCTGTAAATATCCTGAATACCCCTAAAATAGACAGGTTTGCTTTCAGATTTTTCAGATAATTTTCCTCTAAAAATGTAATTTTAAATGGTATTTAAAGAGTTTTAAAATGTCTTAAATTTGATCTGGAAACCCCGATGGTACCCTGATAGAGGAAAAAAAGGTATTTCCCAACATGTGATAAATTTGCCCTCAAAATTATCCAAAATGCCCAGAAACACATTTCACAGAGGCAAAATAATTCACACACACACACACACACACCCGTCAATTAATCTCTCTAGTTTAAACAAAGATTGAATTAAATGAATCCAACGGGCTCATGTTGTTGCAGTACAGCATACACTAGGTGGCGGTAATGCGCACACACGTTGGTTTGCGACCCGACATTAAACCAGCGAAGAAGAAGACGTAACAGTGAGTTCCGGTGGTTGCAGAATCTGAATGTAGGTGAAAGGTGCACGAGAGACTTCTGACATTGTTCTGTCAAGACGAGAGACTTTAAACTCCCGACATCATGCTCCCAAACACAGGGTAAGTTCATTCATACTGTAAATAGGTTAAAATACGACACACTACAGGCGAATACATGCATGCAGCACTGCTCAGTTCAGAGTTATGTGTCTGTCTAGCTTCCATAACATGTCTTCTTTCATACTAGTATAAATCAAAAGGTCCAACATGTACATTCAGGTGTTTATTTGACTAAACCTTGTCTGTTTGCGTCTGTATATTTCTCCTATACAACCATCTTTAACGGACATTATCTCAACATTCGTTTTTTTTTTTTTTTCAATACTATGAACCAGAAATCTCAACTTCTAAAGCACTTGCATAAACCAAACTTTCCATAATCATTCTCAGCACTATTCTGAAGGTTATTACAGAAGGATTTGTTCATATGTTGTTCACTGTCTGAGTAATGGCAGTTTAAAAACGGTCTTGCTGTTAGCTGGTGAGCTGGAAAGTATAATGTAGATCAAACAGTCAAGTCAAATGAAAGCTTTGGGCTCATTAACCTCTTACTGTTTACACCATAAAACATTAAGGTTCATATACTAACTATATCTGTCCCCGAGGGTGGATTTGTTTGCAGTTAAGACTAGTTGTTACACACACAGACAACATTTAAAACTGTGACATAGACTTTAGACTTTATTGTCCCCTAGGGGAAAGAACAAGGATAACATGCAGACTGAATATCTACACAGAGTGGGACTGGGGGTGTTTTATCTTGGCCTTCTGTCAAGTGCTGCTATGGCTGTAGGCACCAGGCCACACACTCACACACACACACACACACACACACACACCAGGCTTTTGCCATAGCGAGCCCTCCTGCACAACAGGGACCTGTACCTGCGTCCTGAGGGCATAATGGTGAAGAGGCAGTTGAGTGGGTGTGTGTTGTCCTGTGCTATTGTGGATGCAATGTGTGAGATGGCCTTGAGATTGAGCTCTGACAGTGTGGGTGTGTGTGGAGACCAGCTATGTTTGTGACACGTGTGAGTTTGACCCGGTTTAGACAGTGAGCATGTTAAAGAAGCAGGTGCAACAGTAGAGCAGAATGGGTTGGACAATACTTTGATATAACAGAAGGAGGAGATGGGGGGGGGGCAACATAGAGACCTTTAAGTTTACGAATGGCATACAGTCTTTGGTGGCTCCTTTTCTGAATGTCCGTTGTGTGCTGGTCGAAAGTGAGTCTATTGTCCAGTGTGAGTCCGACTCCGAGGTATTTAAGCAGTGACAGCAGACATGGGAACATGGATAATAATAACCAAATAACCAAAAAGGTAAAAGTATCAAAAGATAAATACAGAATACAAGCCATCATGGCAGATACAAAAGATTAGGTCAGAATAAATGTATTGTAGAGAAGATATGTTTAGTATTGTTGTGTTTCTCTCTGTCTGTCTGTGTGTCTGTTAAATAACTATTTTATCCCTGTCTGTCTGTCTCTCTCTCTCTCTCCTTCCTATCCCCTCTCTCGCTGTGTCTCTCTCCCTCTCTCTCCTTTCTCTCTCTCCCTCTCCCTCCCTCTCTCTCCTTCTCTCCCCCTCTCTCTCTCTCTCTCTCTCTCCCCTCTCTGTCTCCCTCTCTCCCTCCCTCTCTCCCTACAGTAAACTAGCGGGCTACACCGTGTTCATAACAGGAGCTAGCAGAGGTATCGGTAAAGCCATCGCGCTGAAAGCTGCTAAAGACGGAGCTAACGTTATCATCGCGGCGAAGACGGCACAAGCTCACCCCAAACTACCAGGCACCATCTATGACACCGCACAGGAGGGTAAGAGAGTGTGTGTGTTTTAACTATCATGTACTAACGTTTATTGACTAAATGACCTTGTCTGTCTGTACTGTGTGTGCTCTGAGAAGAAATCTGGTGTTTATACAAAGCCTAGGTCCTGTAAATGTACGTGTATTTAACTCTGTGTGTGTATTTAACTCTGTGTGTGTCAGTGGAGGCTGCTGGAGGTAAGGCGTTGGCCTGTGTGGTGGACATCAGAGACGAGCAGCAGATCCAATCAGCTGTGGACCAGGCTGTGCAGAAGTTTGGAGGTAAAACGTTATTCATATAAAAAACGTTATCCCTCCCCATTTCAACAGAGTTGAAATGGGGAGGAGAGAGAAAAGGTAATAATTCAATTTTTAAAAATCCTTTAAAAAACTTTTATATATTTATATATATATACTGTATATATTTAAAAAAAGTTATTGGTTTGTGTGTTCAGGGATCGACATCCTGGTGAACAATGCGAGCGCCATCAGTCTCACGGGGACGCTGCAGACGCCGATGAAGATGGTGGATCTGATGCTGGGAATCAACCTGAGAGGAACATACCTCACGTAGGAAGACAGACAGGGAGGGAGGGAGGGAGGGAGGGAGGGAGGGAGGGAGGGAGGGAGAGAGAGAGACATACAGGGAGGGAGACAGACAGACAGGGAGGGAGGGAGACAGTGGATCTGATGCTGGGAATCAACCTCAGAGGGACATACCTCACGTAGGAACACAGACAGACAGACATACAGGGAGGGAGGGAGAGGACAGAGAGGGAGGGAGAGAGCAGGAGGAGAGAGACAGACAGGAAGGGAGGGGAGGGAGACGAGAGAGAGACCAGGAGGGAGGGAAGGAGGGAGGGAGACAGACAGTGGGAGGGGAGAATGAGGAACAGATAGAGGAAGAGAGACAGACAGGACAGGGAGGGAGAAGACAGGGAGGGAGGGAGGGAGGGAGAGAGAGACAGGGAGGGAGGGAGGGAGAGAGAGACAGGGAAGGGAGGGAGGGAGAGAGAGACAGGGAGGGAGGGAGGGAGCAGAAGAGAGAGAGAGGGAGGGAGGGAGGGAGGAGAGAGACAGGAAGGGAGGGAGGGAGGGAGAGGGACAGGGAGGGAGGGAGGGAGGGAGGGAGAGAGGAGAGAGAATCAGGGAGGGACGACAGAGGGAGAGAGACGGGAGGGAGACAGACATGGATCATGCTGGGATCAACCTGAGAGGGACATACCTCACGTAGGAACACAGGGAGAGACAGACAGAAGAAGGGAGGGAGACAGACAGGGAGACAGACACACAGACACACACATTACACAGAGAGCTAAGACAGACACAGATACAGACAGACAGACAGACAGACACACTCCTGTCACACTTTAGTGAACAGTATTAGTGAACAGTGTGTTTCCTTGTTGTGTCCTCAGCTCTAAGCTGGTGATCCCTCACCTGCTGAAGAGTCCTAACCCTCACATCCTCAACATGTCTCCTCCCCTCAACCTCAACCCCTTCTGGTTCAAGAACCACACAGGTAACACACACACTCACACACACACACACACACACACACAGGTAACACACACACACACACACACACACACACACACACACACACACACAGGTAATACACACTCACACACACACAGGTAACATAGCGTCAAGCTGCCAGGAGGCATTGGCTCTATCAATTATCATTGGTATTTTCTACCAATCTTCATCTATCTATTAAATAAAATACGTTAAAATATTCAGTCACATATTTTCCATGATTTAAAAAAAAATCTAAATTCTTCTGGTTTTGTAGTCAAATGTGTTTTTGTTTTGTTTTGTTTTTTTGCATTTTTTATGCTTTATTGATAGTGAGAAGAGACAGAGGTGAAATGGGGCAGAGAGGGGAGTGACATGCTGGGCCCGGCCCGGGGGGGGACGCCCTACCAACTGAGCTAAGGGCGCCCCACAAATGTGTTTTTAAATCAGTTTAAAGTTATAATAGACTATGGGCTGGTGTGATATTCTGACCGTTACAAAAACTTTTTTATTTATTTTCAATACTCTGAACCAGAAATCTACAACTTCTAAAGCACTTACATCAACTAAACTTTCCATAATCATTCTCAGCACTATTCTGAAGGTTATTACAGAAGCATTTGTTCATATGTTGTTCACTGTCTGATTTATGAGACATTTTGTGTGTGTGTGTGTGTTTGCAGCGTACACAATGGCTAAGTACGGCATGTCCATGTGTGTTCTGGGGATGGCTGAGGAGTTCAAAGGTCAGATTGCTGTCAACGCTCTCTGGCCCAAAACAGGTAAAAACCAGTTCACTATATTCACTGGTTCTGACAACTAATATTCTCAAGAATCACTGACTCCATTTTTAAAGTGAACTCACTTAACCTCTGTGTCTCTCTGTGTCTGTCTGTATCTGTCTGTCTGTCTGTCTCTCTGTCTCTCTACCTGTCTCTCTCTCTCTCTATCTCTCCCTGTCTGTCTCTCTCTCCCTGTCTCTCTCTCCCTGTCTCTCCCTCTCTCTCTCTCCCTCTCTCCCTCCCTGCTCTCCCTCTTCCCTCTCTCCCTCCCTCCCTCCCTCTCCCTCTCTCTCTCTCCCTGTCTGTCTCCCTCCCTCTCTCTCCCCCCGTCTCTCTCCCTCCCCCCCTCTCTCTCTCCCTGTCTCTCTCTCGCCCTCTCTGCCTCTCTCCCTCTCTCCCCCTGTCTCCCTCCCTCTCTCCCTGCCTCTCCCTCCCTCCCTGTCTGTCTCCCTCTCTCCCGGTCTAGCCATTGCGACCGCAGCTCTCCAGGTGATAGGTGGGTTAGAGTTGGGTCAACAGTCTCGTACTGCTGACATCATCACAGACGCTGCGTACCTCATCCTGTCCAAACCCAAAGAATACACCGGACACTTCCTGGTGGACGAGGATGTACTGAGAGAGCACGGGGTGAAGGACTTTGATCAGTACGCTGTCAGCCCAGGTAAGGGGGGGGGGGGGGGTGTGTGTGTGTGTGTGTGTGTGTGTGTGTGTCAGAGTGTGTGTGTGTGTGTGTGGATCAGAGTGTGTGTGTGTGAGAGAGAGTCAAAGAGTGTGTCTGTCTGTGTGTGTGTGTGTGTGTGTGTGTGTGTGTGTGTGTGTGGATCAGAGTGTGTGTGTGAGAGAGAGTCAAAGAGTGTGTCTGTCTGTGTGTGTGTGTGTATCGCTCACTCACTCACTCACTCACTCGGTTTAGAACAAACCTTCAGAATAGTGCTCAGAATGATCATGGAAAGTTTAGTTGATGTAAGTGCTTTAGAACAGGGGTCACCAACACAGTGCCCGTGGGCACCAGGTAGCCCGCAAGAACCATATGAGGGCGCCGCAGGCCTGTTCTAAAAATAGCATAATAATCTGTTTCCCACCTTTTTTAAGTCATTGTAGATCATTATTGTGAGAATTCATTAACATGATCAGTGTCTTCACATAGATGAATATCATTAATCATTAATAATAATATATAACTAAAGGCAAACTGAGCAAATTTGTTATTTCAGAAGAGTGTATCAAACTGGGTGCCCTTCGTATGACTCAGTACCCATGAAGTAGCCCTCAGGTTCAAAAAGGTTGGTGACCCCTGCTTTAGAAGTTGAGATTTTTGGTATTTTCAGCATGTTTTTAAGAAGAAAATGTCTCATAAATCAGACAGTGAACAACATATGAACAAATCCTTCTGTAATAACCTTCAGAATAGTGCTGAGAATGATTATGGAAAGTTTAGTTGATGTAAGTGCTTTAGAAGTTGAGATTTTTGGTTCAGAGTATTGAAAATGAACGTTGTTTGAAAAGTTGAGTCCTTCCCAGCCTCACCGTGTGTGTGTAACGCTCCTCTCTGATTGGTCCACAGGGACCCCTCTACTTCCTGACTTCTTCCTGGACCTGCCAGAGGATGAAAAGGAAGGTAAGTAACAGTCTACCTTCTATCAATCTGAGTGATTTGAGCAAGATGGCGCTCCCAGTGTGCAACATAGCGGAGCTCCCCGAGGATGGGTACCAGGGTTTCTGCCGAGCTCACAGTCAGCACAGGAACCCCCCAGGGCTGCTGCCTCAGCCCAAAACTCTTCACACTGTACACACATGACTGCGTCTCCCCCAGGACAATAACAACATAATAATTAAATACGCAGACGACACGACACGACCATCCTTGGCCTCATTAGAGGGAGGGATGAGTCTTCTTACAGGGAGCTAGTCCACAAAGTCACCATGTATGGAGAGGACAATGACCTAGTACTAAATATAGACAAAACAAGGGAGGTAATTCTGGACTTCCGTAGGAAAGCCTCTCTCCCCCCCCCCTCTGCAGCCGCTCACCATCAAGGGGATGACGGTGGAGCGGGCTGACAGCTACAAGTTCCTTGGTCTTCACATCGTGGATAACCTGAGCTGGGCCCAGAACACTGCTAAAACAGTGAAGAAAGCTCAGCAGTGGCTCTACTTCATCAGGCTGCTGAAGAAGACTGGACTTAAAGGTCAGCCCCTCACCAGGCCTACAGAGGACTCGTTGAAAGCTCCTCTCCAATGGCATCACGGTGTGGTTCGGAAACACAACACTGTCCGAGAGGAAGTCACTTCACCGGGTCATAAAGACTGCAGAGAATCACTGGCTCCAGCCTGCCCTCCATGGACACACTGTACACACAGCGCTGCAGGGGGAAGCACAGTGCATCCTCAGGGACAAACATCACCCAGCTCATGCTCTGTTCAGATGGAAGAACTCTGGCTATAACCTGCGACATCACAAGGCCCGTTTACCACAACAGCTTCTACTGCTGCTGTGAGACTGGTAGGGTTAGGGTTAGGGTTAGGGTTAGGGTTAGAGGGTTAGGGTTAGGGTTAGGGTTAGAGGTTAGGGTTAAGAGGTTTAGGGTTAGGGGGTTAGGGTTAGGGGTTAGGGTTAGGGTTAGAGGGTTAGGGTTAGGGTTAGGGTTAGAGGGTTAGGGTTAGGGTTAGGGTTAGAGGTTAGGGTTAGAGGGTTAGGGTTAGAGGGTTAGGGTTAGGGTTTTAGGGTTAGAGGGTTAGGGTTAGAGGGTTAGGGTTAGGGTTTTAGGGTTAGGGTTAGAGGGTTAGGGTTAGGGTTAGAGGGTTAGGGTTAGGGTTAGAGGGTTAGGGTTAGAGGGTTAGGGTTAGGGTTAGCACAGACTGGTAGCACAAGACATTAAGATGGGGGGGAAGTACTTCACCCTCACCTCGGACTAAATGGACAGTAGTCGACTCATAACATATAAGTGTGCATTATTAACCTTAAATAATGCAAGTATTTAACATAATGTGAACATTTTGTGTGCAATAACCTTGTGTGTCTCTTCTCATTCTCATTTCAGTGTTCAATGCTCTACACTCCGCAGGACAATGTAAGTGTGCAATATTAACCTTAAACATTGCAATAATACAATGTCAACATTTCAAGTGCAATAACTTCATTCTATGTATGAAGGACGCTATACAAATAAAGATTATTATTATTATAATTATTATTATAATTCTTCTAGCGGCGGCCCCCCCCTCGTCCTCCGGCAGCCCCATAGAGAACATGTTCACCTCCATCAAAGCAGCGCTCACAGAAGAGTTTGTCCAGAAGACCAAGGGGGTCTACCAGTTCAACCTCTCAGGTAACTGTGTGTGAGTGAGTGAAGTGAGTGAGTGAGTGAGTGAGTGAGTGAGTGAGTGAGTGAGTGATGGTGAGTGAGTGAGTGAGTGAGTGAGTGAGTGAGTGAGTGAGTGATGTGAGTGAGTGAGTGAGTGAGTGT
The DNA here is from genome assembly GCA_026122265.1 of Ammodytes dubius. Lineage (NCBI taxonomy): Eukaryota > Metazoa > Chordata > Actinopteri > Uranoscopiformes > Ammodytidae > Ammodytes > Ammodytes dubius. The sequence continues at coordinate 27,842,485 of CM047524.1, read as the reverse complement.
GTGAGTGAGTGAGTGTGAGTGAGTGAGTGAGTGAGTGATGTGAGTGAGTGAGTGATGTGGTGAGTGAGTGAGTGAGTGAGTGTGCGAGTGAGAGTGTGTGTTTGTGCATGTGTGAAGGAAATTAGCAGGGGCTTGGGGCAAAATATCCCTGAAAAGTCTGACATTGCCCTTGAAGTTCATTTGACAGGAGCTTTTGATCCTAAATATAGAGAATACTTTGGGATATTTCAACAGCACTTGCAAAGCCAGGTCGACAAATGGACAGCGAGGCATTAGTAGTGCTTTCCTTCAAACACAACACGTCTGATTTCAGAAGCGCATTGAGTGGAGGAAAACATGCCCACCATTTCCGGAACATGACTATTAAAATGTATTTCTAAGGGGAATTACAAGCTCTTAAAGTCTTACATTTCTTTCAAAGGTTTTTTTATTAAATCACAGAGCAGCAACGCAACTGCAGTACAATGGATTATAAAATGTTTTCCCCTTTTTTCCCTACGAACTTACCCCACCCATATCCCACCCTCACACCCAATTACAAACATCCTGCATTAAGAAATTAGTACACAAAATAATACTTTATGTTAAAAATAGCAGAAACGATACAAAAACACACAATTAAAGTCTTACATTTGATCTGGAAAACCATATTGGTGCCCTGTTAGTGAAACAAGATATTTCAAAACATTGACCAAAAATCCCCCGAATAAACACTTTTTTAAACACAAGGGCAAAACAGGGGTAAAAGAAAAATCCTGTGTGTGTGTGTGTGTATTTAATGTGTCTTTCTCTCTGCCCTATAAGGAGAACATGAGGGCGTGTGGTTCCTGGATCTGAAGACGGGTTCTGGTTCCGTGGGGAAAGGAGAACCGGGTTCTAAAGTCGACGTCATCATGAGCATGGACTCCAACGACTTCACCAAGATGTTTACAGGTGTGTGTGTGTGTGTGGTGTGTGTGTGTGTGTGTGTGTGTTACTCTGTGTGTGTGTGTGTTACTCTGTATGTGTGTGTGTGTGTGTGGTGTTACTCTGTGTGTGTGTGTGTTACTCTGTGTGTGTGTGTGTTGTGTGTGTTACTCTGTGTGTGTGTGTGGTGTGTTACTCTGTATGTGTGGTGTGTGTGTGTGTGTGTGTGTGTGTGTGTGTCTGTGTGTTACTCTGTATGTGGGTGCGGTGGGTTGTGTGTGTTGGGGGTTACTCTGTATGTGGGTGGGTGTGTTTGTGTGTGTGTGTGTGTGTGTGTGTGTTATCTGTATGTGTGTGTGTGTGTGTGTGTGTGTGTGTGGTGTGTGTGTCTGTCTGTGTGTTACTCTGTATGTGGGTGGGTGTGTGTGTGTGTGTGTTGTTTACTCTGTATTGGGTTGTGTGTGTGTGTGTGTGTGTGTGTGTGTGTTTGGGTAATGTTGAGTTTTCTATTTGAGTAAAAGCTAAACTTTCTTTCTTATCAACTTGGAATTGTGTGTGTGTGTGTGTGTGTGTGTTTTGTAGAAAGCTCAAGGCTCCGATGGCGTTCATGTCGGGTAAACTGAAGATCAAAGGAGACATGGGGCTGGCTCTGAAACTGGACAAACTGATGGGGAAGATGCAATCTAAGCTGTGAACACACACACACACACACACAGACAGACAGACACACACACACACACACACAGAGCTCATTACATGCCTTAATATTAACACCTTCAATAAACACACTTTGGTACTAAACTGGTAGAACTGGTAGTTTTGATTTGTTGACCATTTGCTTACAAACTTTTTATTTTATTTGTTTGTTGACACACACACACACACACACAGACCCAGACAGACACCCACACGCACACATACATAGATACACACACACACACAGACACACACACACACACAGACACACACACACACACACAACACACACACACAGACAGACAGACACACACACACACATTTAATTTGTTATCAAGCAGCTGTGTTTTACTATAGGACTAAATGACTTGATGTGTTTGATTTAAATTTCCAGAATGTCTGTTGATTTGGATCCTGACCTAAAGGCTCGTTCTAGTACCTGAACTGAAATAAATGTTGTTACTGGATTAAGATTTGGACACCATGCCACAGACAGACAGACAGACAGACACCACGACAGACAGACACACACACACACAGACACACAGACAGACAGACACACTACAATACGATAATATACCTGAACATCAATAAATTAAATTCAATGATATTAAGATCTGGACACCATGCCTTAAAGGTGCAGTGTGTAGAATGTATTTGCATTTTTATGAACAGATATTTTTTGGGGGCATTTGTATGCTTTTATTGACAGTGTGTAGAGACAGAGATGAAATGTGTCAGAGAAGGGAATGACATGCAGAGAACAACCCGGGCTGGATTCTAACCCGGGTCTGCTGTGAAGAGGACAGAGACTTAATAAATAAAATGTGGTAACACACTCCTAAACTGTGGTTTTCTGTGTCTGTACTTGTCAGAAGGTCTGTCTGTCTGTCTGTGTCTGTCTGTCCGTTCGTTTTATATTGTGTAAATTGGCCCTGCGTTCCAAAGGGTCCCTGCTGTTTAGTTTGGTAGAAACAGATTTAGTTTGTCCCAATACATGATGTCAGATGCAGCATGCTGAAAAATACCCAGATGTCCTACTACATCCGGTGGTGATTTTTTTTAGTGTTGAAACCAGCAGCTTTATGGAGGTTCTGACCCACAATCCACTGCAGCAGAAGTTACATCACATGGACTGAGCCTCCCAGTGAAAACAACCAGCGATGAGACGGATATTTAAAGCAAGAGGCAAGTTCAAGGAGCCATGTTAGGATGAAATAAACAAGTTAAAGTATGTCCCAGTTGTAGCATACTGCGTCCTAACTAGATACTGTTTATGGTCAGATGTAGTATGGAGGAAATTAAAAGAAAGTATGGTAGTAAAAGATGCAGTCAGTGATTCTGGAGAACGCTTAATGTCCAAACTTTTTTATGTCAAAATCAGTGAATATCTCCTCATAATCCACTACTGTGTTTGTGCACTGAAAAAGAAGCCCAGTGTTAATACACAGCGTAGGCTCTGTAAACTGGTATGTTGCTAGCCAAGGTGGGCCCCCTTTGTTTACATAGGCCTACCAGTTCACAGAGCCTAGGCTGTGTTTACACAAGATTTTTTTTCCAGCACACACAAGACAGACAGGCAGTGGATCCTGAGGAGATATTCACAGGAGATTTCTCCAGAGAATCGCTGACTTCACCTTTAAATCTCGTTCTAACTAGAATTTTGTTATTGAATTAAATTAAACAAAAAATGATCTCTGGGGCGTGTCCGGTCCGCTGCGAGCCGCCGCCATGTTGTCCCGTGACGTCACCAATAGGAAGTGATCTCCGGTTGTTGTTCTTCTGTCTCCTGGCGCTAAAGAAAAACGACGCAAACAAAACACGTTTCCGCCAACCGGACCATGGACTGGTAAGGAACTAACGAACTATCGAACATCAGCCGAGTGTTTCCGAACCCAGCCGAACCTTCAACGTTCCATTTCCTCGCGTTTCCTTGGTGACAACAGAGCCGTAACCTGCTAAACCGATCTTTGCGCCGCCGTTACTACGTTTGTTGTTGTTTTTAAATCGTTAACGGAAACATTTTACCCGCCACAGATCCCGGTTCTGGTTCTGAAACAAACTGCCGCCGTTTGTCGCTTCTTGTGTTTCGTTTTTTTCTGGTTTTGTTTTGGTTGAAAGTGTCGCGAGACCAGAGAAGAGCGTGTTACGTATGAGTGAAATCTCGCGATATTTGCGACACTACACCGTCTACTACACCTTTTCAGAGACCAAAGACTGTTTACAAGAATGGTTACTTTAGTTTCCTATCTACGAATAGAACACACACAGTAACGGACACACACAGGGACACAGACATACACACACAGTAACAGACACACACAGTAACACACACACACACACAAAGAGGGACACACACAGAGGCAGACACACACACACACACACACACAAAGAGGGACACAGACACACACAGTAACATACACACACAACACACACACACACAAGAGGGACACAGACACACACACACACACACACACACACACACACACACGCACAGACAGACACACAGAGACACGCACACACACACACAGAGTCTTTAAAATGTCAAAATATGTCCGTCATTCTGTTAACAACATATTAAAACATGTTTATAACTATCCATAAATAAAGTATCAAAAAACAAGAAGCATTTCCTACCACCATGGCCTGTCACTGTGAGGGTATTATATAGTGACATTAACCACCAGACTGTAGTTAGTTTTATTAAGGTACAGTGTGTAATATGACGTCATCAAGAAAGTTCTACAAAGTTCTAGAATGCAACGCTCCCTGGGTAACCCCACCCTTTTGAATAATAACAGAAGCTACAGTGGCCTTCAAGGACAAGAACAATTCTAAATTTTAAACAATGCACTTGATGACATTCCAACTATGACACTTCCAAGATGGCGGCACTAGGCCTTGGTCCAAGATATGCAGAAATATGGACATATATGAAACCCTTTCTAAGGGGAAAAAAAAATTATAAAAAAAATGTTTTTCAGCTATTATGCACTAAATTAAATGTACTTATGGATATTATAATTACTTTCTAGAAAATCTGCTAGGAAATAAAACCCAAAATTCTACACACTGCAGGTTTAACTGTGAATTCATATTGTTGAATATCTGTCTTTGCAGGAAACAGAATTTACTCTTCAGCTGATCCCCGACGATGAGCTCTTCACACCTGTCCACAGGTAAGACGTGTGTGTGTGTGTGTGTGTTGTGTGCTCTGTTGGTGTGTGTGGTGTGTGTGTGTGCATGTGTTGTAATGCGAGGGACTTGACACAGTGGCTGTGTTTGAAGAGCCCTACTAACGTCCTACTCATACAAATTTTGATGTCAATTTGAGTATGTTGTGGTTTTGTATGCGAGTGTGTGTAGGCGAGGAATGCCCGGATGAGTACTAACTTCCGGGAAGATCGACAGGTTACGTTTCCTTGTTAACCGCCCCACAATGCATTGCGTCTTTTCAAATGACACGGAAGGTTTTTTTTTAATAATTTTTAATTCTTTATTGCAACAACATGGATGGTGACGGAGAACAATAAACTGTAGACACACACACACTCACACAGTAATATCTCTCTCACTCATCATCACACACACACACAACACACACACCACACTACACACAACACAACACAACAACCACACACACACACACACCCACACACACACACACAGACCCACCCCCCCACACCACCCAGTAACCCCTCTCGTCCAGTATCTAGGCTGCCTACTAGCATGCCATAACCCCTCCTCCCTCCTCCCATAATCTACACCTCTCTCTCTCTCTCTCTCCCTCTCTTGTCCCAGTAGAGTCTAACCCTCTCTCTCTCTCTCTCTCTCTCTCTATCTCTCTCTCTCTCTCGTCCAGTAGATCTACCTCTCTCTCTCTCTCTCTCTCTCTGTCCCAGTAGAGTCTAACCCTCTCTCTCTCTCTCTCTCTCTCTCTGTCCAGTAGAGTCTAACCTCTCTCTCTGTCGTGAGTCTACTCTCTTCCTCCGTAGAGTCAACTGCGGTCTCTACTGAGCTGCCGTAACTCCTCTCTCTCTCCTCTCTCCCTGTCCAGTAGAGTCTAACCTCTCTTCTCTCTCTCTCTCTCGTCCAGAGAGTCTAACCTCTCTCCTCTCCTCTCTCTCTCTCTCTCTCTCTCTCTCTCTTCTCTGTCCGTAGAGTCTAACCTCCTCTTCTCTCCTCCGCTTTTCCCTCTTGTCCAGTAGAGTCTACCTCTCTCCTCTCTCTCTCTCTCTCTCTCTGTCATAGAGTCAAACCTCTCTCCTCTTCTCTCTCTCTTCTCTCTGTCCATAGAGTCAACCTCTCTCTCTCTGTCCAGTAGAGTCAACCTCTCTCCTCTCTCTACCAGTAGATCTAACGGCTGGTCTACTGAGCATGCCAGACCCTCTCTTTCTCTCCTCTGTCAGTAGAGTAACCTCTCTCTCTCTCTCTCTTCTCTCCTCTTCTCTTCTCTCTCTCCTCCTCTCTCTCCAGTAGTTACTCTCTCTCTTCTCTCAGTAGAGTCAACGCGTCTCTATGAGCATGCCAGTGCGTCCCTCCGTGCTCCACCTGCGACAGTCTGTTGACGTCTCCGAGCAGGAATGCTGCGCGGCTTCCTCGGAGAGGTCGCCAACGATGACCTGAGATAAGAGCCAGGTAAGACAGACAGACAGAGAGAAGACAGTAAGACAGACAGGTAGAGAGCCAGGTAAGACAGACAGGCAGAGAGACAGACAGGTAGAGAGACAGACAGGTATACCGAGAGAGAGACAGGTAAGACAGACGGGTACTAACAGAGAGAGAGAAGACAGGCAGAGAGCAGACAGGTAGAGAGACCCAGGTAAGACAGACAGGTAGACAGACAGGTAGAGAGAGACAGACAGGTAGACAGACAGAGAGACAGACAGGAGAGAGACAGGTAACACACAGAGAGAGAGCCAGGTAAGACAGACAGGTAGACAGACAGGTAGAGAGACAGACAGGTAGAGAGACAGACGGGACAGACAGACAGACAGAGAGAGACAGACAGGTAAGAAGACAGTAGAGAGACAGACAGGTAGAGAGACAGACAGACAGGTAACTATACAGAGAGTAGACAGTAAGACAGACAGGTAGAGAGATAGACAGGCAGAGAGAGAGACAGGTAGAGAGACAGAGACAGAGAGACAGACAGGTAGACAGACGAAGACAGGTAACACACAGAGAGACAGACAGGTAACTACACAGAGAGAGAGACAGGTAAGACAGACAGGTAAACAGAGAGACAGACAGACTGGTAAACACACAGAGAGACAGGTAACTACAGGACACACACAGTGTGGAGGAAGCAGGAAGCAAAGTGAAACGTGAAATTGTTCAGAATCATGGATACAGTCCTACATCTGTAACTAAAGAAGAAAAACATGAAATTATTGTTGTTTCATATATGTTTGTATATTATGTCGAAGCCACTTTTTGTGACTTGTAGCCTTCGATGTGAAACACAATTTTCACTGCATTTTTGCTGCTGGACGTTGTGTTGCAAAACAATCTAAAAATAAAGGATTAAAAACAAATCTTCTATTATTGTCTTCCGTTTCCCTCTGCAGGCGTTTGTAGAGATGGCGTCGGAGGAAGCGGCCGTTACCATGGTGAACTACTACAGCTCGGCCCCGCCCACCCTGAGGAACCAGCCAATCTACATCCAGTATTCAACCACCGCGAGATCAAGACCCACCAGCCGGCCTATCAGGTGACAGCAGCTCATTAACCAACACACACAAAACACACACACACACACACACACACACCACACACACATCAGGCTGTATTCGAAAAGCCTACTAAAGCCCTACTCATACTAAACCTACTAAGTCCTACACATACTAAAGCCCTACTAAACTCCTACTCATACTAAAAGCATAAAGTCCTACTCATACTAAAGCCCTACTAACGTCCTACTTATACTAAAACCCTACTAACGTCCTACTCATACTAACGTCCTACTCATACTAAAAACCCTACTAACGTCCTACTCATACTAAACAACGTCCTACTTATACTAAGGTAGGAGTTAGTAGCTTTAGTATGTAGACGTTAGAGGCTTGTTGAGTAGGGCGTTAGTATGAGTAGGACGTTAAATTGATTTCTAACAAGTACACACTAACAAGTGCATACTTAAAAAGTGCATACTTAAAAGTACTATTAACAAGTGCATATTAACAAGTGCATACTTAACAATACTTAAAGTACTATTTAAAGTGCATACTTAAAGTACATGCTAAAAAGTATATTCTAAAGTACATACTAACAAGTGCA
>CM047524.1:27809604-27827104 GCA_026122265.1 Ammodytes dubius | reverse complement strand
GAGCTTCCTGTGCCTACTACACACACACACATGACAAAGCTCTGGTAGTGATATTTGTGGGGTTTCCGTGGTTACAGAGCACATTCCTGGCAGCAATGCATTGTGGGTAGTGGAGTCCAACAAGGAACGAATGTGTTTTTTTGGTTTTTTTTAACTTTTTTTTAATGTTAAATTAATGTGACGCAGAAATATACAGAACGATTTTCAAAATAAATTTTAATTTTATATTTTTTAGTTTTTCATCATAAACAAAAATCTTATTTTGAAAAATCAGAATTTGTTTAAATAAACATAAACAAAAACAATAAACAAAAACATGATTTTCAACAGAATATCTTGTTTTACAGAGCGTACGTAAAGTATTCTCAGCGCTTCACTTTTTCTACATTTCTTTATGTTACAGCCTGGAATAATGCTGGATTACATTTATTTTTTGTCTCTCAAATTTCTACACATAATACCCCATAAAGACAACTTAATTAATTAATTTAATCCGGGAGCTGTGAATACTTCCCGTATGAACTGTAAATGTTTAATTCTAAATCTTTTCATCGACTTAAATTTGCAGAAAATTATGAAAATTTTACAAAAAAGTTATTTTATTTTGACAAATGTTTTGAATCTTCAGCGACGTCACACAGCCGCCCGATTGGCTGAAATCATTGTGTGTTATTATTGTTAAACTTATCGGAGGCCTATCTCGTCTTCTGTGCCTTATGTTTATGGATTATTCTACCGGTTTATGTATTTTTTTTAATTTTACGTGGAGTTTAAGGTGGCGGGTAGTTTTCGGGTCGAGTTTCTGTTTCACTTTATTTTGTAGAATTTTTCGACTTAGTTCATATATTTTTTCTCTTTTTGTTGAATATTTTTGGGGAGGTTTTTTTAATCATTACTGTATTTATACTGTAAAACATGAGGGTAGGTAAAGATTTGAACGTTGTGTGTGTGTATTTATAGGCCTTTCTGTGTGTGTGTGTGTGTGTGTGTGTGTGTGTGTGTGTGTGTGTGTGTATGTGTGTGTGAAGCTGAGCTATGATTGGTTCATCCTTTCTCCATTTTTTTTCTATTACATTGATTTTTAATTCAAATCAAATCTTTAAAAAAAATTTCGTCCGACATTTACATTTTACTAAAAAAAACCTTTTGATTCTTTTGTTTTGTAAGTTTTTCTTTGAACAGGAAAAAGCCAAAACGCTGCCGACTCCCACTTTGCCTTTTGTTAGAAAGACTCTCGGCCTCAAATGTAACGTAGTCAAACAACAGGTTTCTAGCGACAACGCATTATGTAATGGGTTAAAATGTCACTTTCACTTTTTCTGACTTTCTACAATATGAAATTACTGTTCCAAATATTGTGTGTGTGTGTGTGTGTGTCTGTGTGTGTTTGGGTGGGTTTCTGTGTGTGTGTTTGTGAGTGTGTTTGCGAGTCTGTGTCTCTGCGGGTTTGTGTGTATGTCTGTGAGTGTGTGTGTCTGTGAGTGTGTGTGTGTTTGGGTGGGTTTCGGAGTGTTAGTGTGTGTCTGTGTTTGGGTGGGTTTCTGTGTGTGTGTTCCAAATATTCACCTGAAAACATTTGAACTTGTAATTTTAAATCATAGAAAAATTCAAGTTGATTTTTTTTTCGTCTTTTTTATACGAATGTTTTTGTAGCTGATGAATGTAACGTAGTCATGACGATCATTATTATTATTATTATGGAATCTTTTTATTATTGAACCAGTTGCATGATGGGAAAAAAGGGGGTGGGGTTTATGTTTAAAGTTTGGTTGCGTTCTGAATCTCATACTCTTTCTTTTATCTACATACTACATCCGACGATAAAAATAATCTAGTTAGGATGCAGTAGGCATACTATTGGGACATACTTTTCTCTTATTTCTCTAACATGGCACCTTGATCTTGCCTCTTGCTTTTATATCCGTCGCATCCCGTTTGTTTTCATACAGAGGCTTCGTCGATGTGACGTCACTTCACGTGCGCACTGGATTGTGGGTCAGAATCGCCCAAATAGGATGCAGTTTTCAACACTAACAATAGTATGAGAAAGTATGAGATTCGGAACGCAACCACAGACTCAGAAAAAACAAAAAAATACCAGTTTGTTGAAATTTGTATTTTATTTGAAAAGTGTGACAGGAAGTTGTAGCATGAATCACTTAATAAATAAATCATTTGAACAACCGATGGGGCGTCTTCTCTTCTTGTTAGACCCGCCCACATTCCATTCAAAAAGTTCAAAACTTTATTGTTCCTTCACTGTGATTGTGTCTGTTATTCGCAGACTACAGCAGAGATATTTTTGTAATTTAAAAAAAAAAAAAAATAAAATAAAAAACAACTGAAACATCCATGAATGAACAGAATAGATTCCTAGCGATTCTATTGGACGACAGCGACAGCGGGTTCGTCCGACAGGAAGTGATGTCATCAACCAAACCCGCGGCTAGGCTAACGCTAAATGCAAAACAGTGAAGCAACAACAGCTTTAAAAAACATTCACACACACACTCTCTCACACACACACACACACTCTCTCACCCACACACAAGTGATACGACTCGTTCAGAAATGTGGATTATTATTTAATATTTTGTAGTTATTTGGTCCTGTGTTTCGATTGGATGAAATGTGTTCGACCTTTAAACGTCAGAATACTGGAATTCATTCAGTGCGGAAAAAAATATACAAAACTAGTAAAAAAGTAAAATAACTCAAAAGCAATTTCAAAGTGTCTCCGAGGAACTTTCGTGTGTGTTAATTCTAGCGCCCCCTTTGGACTAAAGCGGTAGTGTTTTTACACGCCAGCTGTTGTTCCTGGGTGAGCGTATACCCATGACAAAGGCATTAAGAAAAACTATATAAAAATAGCATTCTTTGCATTTATGGTCTGGTTTTGCTGTTACATGTAATTTATGATCATCAGAGGAAAAATGAGACTGTTTCAGAAATATTTTAAAGTTCCTCGTAGAGACTTTAACTCTCTGATCTCTGTGGCAACTGGACGTTTAGGAGTTTAAGACGGTTTCACAGACGCCGTGTTTGGTTCCAGTGAATCATTAACATGGTGACATCATAGTGAGTGACCAATCGTAGAGCAGTTCAGCTATTGGTCCCGCCCACAAGACACATCGACCAATGAATGAAGAGAACATTCTCACATATGGATAGACAGACAGACAGAAGAACGACAGATGATAGACAGACAGACAGACAGACAGAGATAGACAGACAGACGAGACAGCAGACAGATAGACAGACAGACAGACGTGGGGAAGAACCAAACATTGTATTTTGGTGTGAAACCGCCTTAAACTAATTCATGAAATGTTTTTTTATTTTATTTTTTTTTATTTTAATCACTAAATCTTTCTTTATGTCATTTTTCAAATCAGAATAAAATCGACAAGATTTTAATTGTATAAACAGATTATTTGTAATTATATATATTTTTATAATTACTTGATTATTTAAAAAAGATGCTACGAGGAACTGTCAGTTTGTGTTCATTCTAGCGCCCCCTTTGGACAAAAGCGGTAGTGTTTTTACCACGCCAGCTGTTGTTCCTGGGTGAGCGTATACCCATGACAAAGGCATAAAGAAAAACTTATAAAAAAAGCATTCTTTGCATGATGGTCTCGTTTGCTGTTAGATGTAATTTATGATCATCAGAGGATAAATTAGACTGTTTCAGAAATATTTAAAAGTTCCTCGTAGCGACTTTAATAACGACAGAATACTAGATGTAGTAAATGTCTATGGAAGCCCTGAAGGGACACACACAGCTCTCTCTTCTCATTGGCTAAAAACCTAAATAGAGGAAATACATTTTCCTCTTTGACTAAAATGTGCAAATTAAAAGCTTGTTTCTTGTTTCTTTCGCGCTGAAATATTTTCTTCTGAATTTATGGAAATGTGACGCAGGTGAATCCAGGTAAACTCAAAACCATTCAACACCAAATTATGTTTGTTTTTATATATAGAAGGAGCAGTCAGTGATTCTGGAGAACGCTTGCTGTCAAAATCACTTTTTATTCAAAATCAGTGAATATCTCCTCATGATCCACTACCTGTCTGTACTGTGTGTGTGTGTGTGTGTTGTGTGTGTGTGTGTGTGTGTGTGTGTGTGTGTGTGTGTGTGTGTGTGTGTGCGCACTGAAAAAAAATCCAGTGTTAATACACAGCCTAGGCTCTGTAAACTGGCACACACTATACACAGTACAGACAGGTAGTGGATCATGAGGAGATATTCACTGATTTTGACTAAAAAGTGATTTTGACAACAAGCGTTCTCCAGAATCACTGACTACACCTTTAACTTTAAAACTCATCAGTGAAGACATGTCACTGTATTTTTTTTTTTTGTTACATATTAATTTCATCCGTAAAAACCTCATTGAAACACTGATGGGACAGTTTGGCCAATCACGAGAGAGCCTGGGAAATACTCTCTTCTGATTGGTTCTCCCATTTCCTGTTTTCATTTTACGATTTTTCTTTCTTCTTCTTTCGCTCGTTGTTCTGGCATCGTTTATTTTTAGCACCAAAATAAACATAAATAGTCACACACACACACAGACACACTCGCACACAGACAACACTAAACAGATCATAACACCTTTCTTGTTTTTTTTATGTAGTGACTAACACATAACAATACAGTCTCTGTCTTAATCGGATGGTGACCTCACACACACAACACAGTGTCTCTCTCACACACACACACACACACACACACACAAGTCTCACTATACACACACACAGTCTCACACACACACAGTCTCTCACACATACATCACACAGTCTCTCACACACACCACACACACATCACACAGTCTCTCTCACACTCACACACACACAACCCCCCACACACACACACACACACACACACACACACACACACACACACACACACACAGTCTCTCTCACACACACACAGTCTCTCTCACACACACACACACAGTGGGGGCTAGACATCCAGTATTTCCTCTGCGGTGCCTCCACATCGTAGCCTGTACCGACCCGTCCTCCAGGAGATAGTCGGGTCCCAGAGCGCGGAGAGAAAGATCTGAACAGCCATGGACTCTCTGATGAACCAGGCCACTGCAAAGTCCAGCTTAGAGAAACACAGGGGGCCGCCCTGAGGGGGGGAGAGACAGGTTAATACACAGCCCAGGCTCTGTAAACAGGGTTAATACACAGCCTAGGCTCTGTAAACAGGGTTAATACACAGCCTAGGCTCTGTAAACAGGGTTAATACACAGCCTAGGCTCTGTAAACAGGGTTAATACACAGCCCAGGCTCTGTAAACAGGGTTAATACACAGCCTAGGCTCTGTAAACAGGGTTAATACTAGGGCTGGCCCGAATACCATTTTTCAGACTTCGAATATTCGTTGGTTTTTCCGAACGAATATTCGAATATTCGTTCCAGAAAAACACACCATCAAAAAATACATAAAAAAAAAAAAAAAAAAAATTAAAAAGATTTTTTTTTTTTTTTTTTTTTTTTTTTTTTAAACGTTAATAATCCCTATATACTCCCTGGAACCGATTTTGACAGTATCTGCATATTTTGTTGAAGATTTACGCGCTCGGAGGTGAAGTAATGGATGAGCTATGACACTTAGTGATGTAATATCCTCCTAAATGAGCAATACTACTACTACTACTACAATATTACTAACTTTTATATCCTAATATAAAATTATTTGATGACATTATATTGCAGTACTAGCTTCTTGCAAAACATTTTTTTGAAATTATTAAAAAAAAAAAAAACGAAGCTCCGAATACTAATTTAAGCTCCGAATACTAATTTTCCGAACGAATATTCGAATATTCGAATAATTCGGGCCAGCCCTAGTTAATACACAGCCCAGGCTCTGTAAACAGGGTTAATACACAGCCCAGGCTCTGTAAACATGTTAATACACAGCCTAGGCTCTGTAAACAGGGTTAATACACAGCCTAGGCTCTGTAAACAGGGTTAGTACACAGCCCAGGCTCTGTAAACAGGGTTAATACACAGCCCAGGCTCTGTAAACAGGGTTAATACACAGCCTAGGCTCTGTAAACAGGGTTAATACACAGCGTAGGCTCTGTAAACACACACACACACACAGTTAGCGTTGTGCGGTAATATGAATTTAATTTATTTTTTTTATCATTTCAAAATAAAAACTATTATTTATTATTATTTTGCTGTTCCGAACTGTCACTCAAAAAACCATCACACTGAATTCTGTGATCCAGCAATAATATGATTTGGGGAAAGGGTAAAGTAGCTACGAGGAACTTTTAAATATTTCTGAAACAGTCTAATTTTTCCTCTGATGATCATAAATTACAAGTAACAGCAAAACGAGACCATCAGCGCAAAGAATGCTATTTTTATATAGTTTTTCTTAATGCCTTTGTCATGGGTATACGCTCACCCAGGAACAACAGCTGGCGTGGTAAAAACACTACCGCTGTTGTCCAAAGGGGGGCGCTAGAATTAACGCAAAAATAACAAATTAATTCAAAGCTGGTACCTGAACTCCAGTGAGCTGAATGTAGTCTGAGATGAACCAGGCCAGACAATGGCAACATGAAGAAGACCAATCTGTCCCACCTGCACACCACACAGAGAGAGACAGAGGAGAGAGAGAGAGAGAGACACACACAGACAAGAGAAGAGAAGATAGAGAGAGTGAGAGACCGACACCCCAGACAAGACAGAAGACAGACAGACAGAGAGAAGAGAGACACACCACACCACACACACAGAGAGAGAGACACAAGAGACACACACACACACACACACACACAACACACACACACACACACACACAGAGAGAGAGAGACACACCAACACAAACACACATAATATTGACATTAGTTGTATTTTCTCCCAGTAAACAAACAAACACAATAAAAAGTCTTATCTCTCCAGAGTGTTGAATCAGCTGTGAAAACTTCAGATAAACTATGTGTGGTGTGTGTGTGTACGTGCGTGCGTGTGCGTGTGTGTGTGCGTGTGTGTGTTTGTTATGTGTGTGTGTGAGTGTGCGTGTGTGTGTGTGTTACCTGAACACATAGTGAGCGCTCCAGCCTATGATGAGACTCGCCAGGAAACATTCAGAAACTGGTTCAAGAACGGTGCCAGGCAGCATGTTGATACGAAGCTTAGTCCATCTACACACACACACACACACACACACACACACACACACACACACACACACACACACACACACACACACAACCAACACACACACACACACACACACACACACACACACACACACACACACACACTATTATATTATACAACAGATGGAAACGGTTGAAAGAACAGGCCAAAACATTGATTTAAAGGTGTAGTCAGTGATTCTGGAGAACGCTTGTTGTCAAATCACTTTGTCAAAATCAGTGAATATCTCACAGCCAACTTTAACAAAGGCCCATCGTAGAGCTAGCAACATGCCAGTTTACAGAGCCTAGGCTGGTATTAACACTGGAGTACACACACAGTACAGACAGGTAGTGGATCATGAGGAGATATTCATTTTTTTTAAGATATTTTTTGGGCATTTTTTATGCTTTATCGATAGTGTAGAGACAGAGTTGAAATGGGGCAGAGAGGGTAGTGACATGCAGAGAACGACCGCGGGCTGGAATCGAACCCGGTCCGCTGCTGGCCGAGCCCATGGGGGGGACGCCCTACCACTGAGCTAAGGCGCCCCTATTCACTGATTTTGACAACAAGCGTTCTCCAGAATCACTGACTCCATCTTTATATTATAAAACCATCCAATGAGCTTTGAGCGTGAGGTCACCTGATCATCCTGGACTGGAACTGGCCAATAGAATAGGAGCCTGAGTTCTGCATGGCCACCTGCGTCGCCATGGAGAACTTCCATCCTCTAGACAGGGAGAAACACACTGAGAGATTACCTCCAACCAGACTGAAGTCATTTTACATTATCCATCTAAGTTAGTGTATCACTGTGTGTCTGTGTCTGTCTGTGTGTCTGTCTGTGCTAAAGCCATCATGCTAACCTGTGTGTCCTGTGTGCTCTCTGCTTGCCTTCCTGGTTTTTGCTAGTTGTCTGTCCTACAGCTAGCATGCTAACCTGTCTGCTATGGCCTTAGCCATGAAGTAATCCTCTGCTAATTACTGAGCGAGTAGGCCAACCAGCTCGCCCCGCCTGGTCATCACTCCTTACTCATGAACATGCTCATCCCTTCACACACTAGTATCCCGTCACGTTGGCCGAGATGCAGAGCCGCGGTGGCACGTTCCCAAAGTACACCTTGAAGCACGTGACAGTTAAGCATACATTACAATCATATTACAAGAGGATATGGCAATAAATTTAACAATAAATTTAGATGTTTAAAAAAATAAATTGGGGTCATCCCTATGTTCCTGAAAATGGCGATTATGTTCAGGCATCACAGCTGGGTGGTTCGGGACAGGGAAGGGAGAGGTTAGAATAGGAGTGACACGCACCCAATAAAACAAACCAACGTACTCATCTCTATTATATAGTCAGATTACAAAGTACACCTGGAAAGAGAGGGAAAGTTACTGTACTTTCACCCATTTCATTTTAATTCCAGCCGTTCTACATTTCTGTCTAAATGTTTCAATTATTTGTCTCTTTTTTTTTAAGATTATTTTTTGGCATTTTATTTAAAAAAAAAATCTGTTAGCAGAGCAGGTAAAAATCCTTCCCAATGTCTGTTTTGATGGTTTTTATCATGTTTTATCACACTTATGGATCTGAGATGATGCTAGATAACTCGCTGCTTGAAGACCGCAGTGCATTAATGTGGTGACGTAGGGACGAGGGAGGGGACTGCTAACTGCAGTAACTGACAGGAAGTTAGCTAAAAGAACCATTCAAAAGAACCATTAAAGGTGGAGTCAGTGATTGTGGAGAACTCTTGTTTATAAGCCGTACCTGCTCCAGTGTAGCAGCAAAGCCCGGGCGGTCTGCAACGTACGGCAGGCCATGAACCAGCCCAACCTTCTCTGTCATCTGATTGGTCATATCTGTCAGGGTGTCGGGTTTCACTACAGAGAGAGAGAGAGGGAGAGACAGAGAGAGAGAGAGAAGAGAGAGAGACAAAGAGAGAGAGACAGACAGACAGACAGACAGACAGAGAGAGAGAGAGAGAGAGACAAAGAGAGAGAGAGAAGAGACAGACAGAGAGAGAGAGAGAGAGAGAGAGAGAGAGAGAGAGATACAGACAGATAAGAGACACAGAGACGCACACAGGGAGAGAGACAGAGAGAGACACACACAGACACACTTAGCATTATTATGAACAAATCTCTCCACTCAAATCTTGGATGTTATTAAATAAGAAAGTTACATTCACTTATAAACTGACAAAATACTTTTAAAATCAAACAGTGTAAAGATTTTAAACAGGAAATCCACTATTTAAGGCCAGTTTTTTGGCAATATTAAATTAATGTTTTTTTAATGCAGGTACCTTGTTAAAAACCTTTAGATAAAACCCCCCCAGTACCTTTGATGCCGCTGTCACAGATCCAGACCAGCCCGTACTTTGCTCCTTCATAACCCGGCATCAGGTTGTTGATCTTGGGGTTGATTCCAACCTTCTTCCCCCCTGAGAACCAGAGAACCACACGCTAACGTTAGCTGCTAATAGAGTTACATGTAGATAGATGAAGTTAGTTAAAGATTATTGAAAGAGTCAGTGATTCTGGAGAACGCTTGTTGTCAAAATCAGTGAATATCTCCTCATGATCCACTACCTGTCTGTACTGTGAGTTGTGTTAATACACAGCCTAGGCTCTGTAAACTGGTATGATGTTATACGCTGGGCCCTTTGTTTACATACCAGTTTACAGAGCCTAGGCTGTGTATTAACACTGGATATTCTTTTCAGCGCACACACAGTACAGACAGGTAGTGGATCATGAGGAGATATTCACTGATATTTACTAAAAGTGATTTTGACAACAAGCATTCTCCAGAATCACTGACTCCATGTAAATAAACAACAAAATTATTTCCTCACCTATGCACAGTCTACCATGTACATTTGGTTATAATATAACACACACACACACACACACACACACACACAGACAGACACACAGACACAGACACAGACAGACAGACAGACAGACAGACAGACAGACAGACAGACAGACAGACAGACAGACAGACACAGACTCACTCACCTATAAACAGCCTGGCGTCTACATTAGGATATTTCCCCAGTAGTTTTTTGCAGACGTCTACAGCGGGGTCGTCTAGGTCCTGGACACACAGCAGGATCTCATACTGCAACAACAAGGAACATTAGTTAACAGATTAAACCTGTGTGTGTGTGTGTGTGTGTGTGTGTGTGTGTGTGTGTGTGTGTGTGTGTGTGTGTGTGTGTGTGTGTGTGTGTGTGTGTGTGTGTGTGTGTGTGTGTGTGTGTGTGTGTGTGTTGTGTGTGTGTTGTTGTGTGTGTGTTAGGTGTAGGTGTTGTGTGTGTGTGTGTGTGTGTAATGGATTGAGGGTCAGAATCGCCCAAATAGGATGCAGTTTTCAACACTAACAATCTTGGCCGCATGAAGTAGGACATCCGGGTACTTCTAACATCCTAAATCTGGCCACAAGAATCGGGACATCCTAAATCTTTTTTCTACCAAACTATATAGTAGAAAGTATGAGATTCCGAATGCAACAAAGATATAGATATAGATTATATATATATATATATAGATGTATTGACCTTGGGGTAGTCCAGAGTGTGTATTACCTTGTTATGAGGTAGTTATAGATATAGATATATAGATGTAGATATAGATATAGATATATAGATGTTCTAACCTTGGGATAGTCCAGAGTGAAGAAGGTCTCCAGGTTGGAGATGAGGTTTGTTATAGATATATATTTATAAAGGTAAGGGGACAGATAGGGCATTAAAGGGGATGTGTTCTAACCTTGGTGTAGTCCAGAGTGTGTGTTACCTTGTTAGTAGTAGTTAGTTAGTTATAGAGGGCAAGGGGATGTATTTACCTTGGGGTAGTCCAGAGTGAAGAAGGTCTCCAGGTTGGAGATGAGGTTCGGGTCAACGCCCTTCAGAGGCTTCAGCAGAGAAACACCAAAGACTGAAGAGAAGGGAAGCTTCACCTCAGAACGCTTCCTATGGAGGTGGAGACGCCTGATGGAGAGAATACAGAGAGAGAGAGAGACATAGGGTTAATATGGAGAGCGAGAGAGACATAGGGTTAATACAGAGAGAGAGGAGGGAGAGGGTTAATACAGAGAGAGAGAGAGAGACATAGGGTTAATACAGAGAGAGAGAGAGAGAGAGAGGAGAGAGAGAGAGAGAGAGACATAGGGTTAATATGGAGAAAATACAAGAGAGAGAAGACATAGGGTTAATATGGAGAGAATACAGAGAGAGCGAGCGAGAGAGAGAGAGAGAGAGGATAGCATTAACATGGAGGGATGGAGAGAATACAGGGTTAATATGGAGGGATGGAGAGAATGTAGGGTTAATAGAGAGAGAAAGAGAGAGAGAGAGAGCGAAAGACATAGCTTATTATTATTGCACCGTGGGTTGTGTGCAGGAATTCACTTTTTTTGGAATTAAGATAAAGAGTTGAAGTGGACAATAGTGTGAATGGTTAAGATGAGCTGACATCTTCTATAACAAAGAGGCATTTACACACTGAAACTGCCAGCTGTAAGGGCAAAACATGTACAAGCTGTGAGACAGTGTGTGTGGTGTGTGTGTGTGTGTGTGCGTAGTGTGTGTGTGTGTGTGTGTGTGTGTGTGTGTGTGTGCTGTGTGCGTGCGTCAGTGTGTGTGTGGCGGTGTGTGTGTGCTTGTTGTACAGTGTGTGCGTGTGTGTGTGTGTGTGTGTGTAACACGTTGTGTCGTGTGTGTACGTGTGTATATGTGTGCATTATAATCTCCATAAAGTCGACCTTCCCCCTGTAATGTTAGGGCCTCTTTAAACCACATCAGGTGATTTCTGTGTGTGTGTGTGTTGTGTGTGTGTGTGTTGTGTGTGTGTGTGTGTGTGTGTGTGTGTGTGTGTGTGTGTGTGTGTGTGTGTGTGTGTGTGTGTGTGTGTGTGTGTGTGTGTGTGTGTGTGTGTGTGGAGAGACTTATGATTCATTGACCTTTGTCATAATTTCCAGGAAAATATATTCAAACGACCTGAAGCCATAACTCAGTGTGTATACATGTTGGTGTTCATAAATCCCTAATGTTATAAACTGAAAATGTTGCTGTGGCCTCTTTGATTACATACCAGTTTACAGAGCCTAGGCTGTTATTAACACTAGATTTTTTTATTTCAGCCACACACAGTACAGACAGGTAGTGGATCATGAGGAGATATTCACTGATGTTGAGAAAAAGTGATTTTGACAACAAGCGTTCTCCAGAATCACTGACTGCACCTTTACTTATTTGCACTATACTCTGATGTGTATCGGTATGGTGGTACAGATATGCAAGTGTTGATACATAGAATTGATATCATGAAAATGAGAAATTAGTCTGAAGGAAACATGTAGTTTTGAGTTCGAGTTTTGATTTTGATATTATGACCTGTTAATATTGTTTAAAGAAGTGGGGTGGGCTTGAACAAGTTTTTACTTCTTCCCCCCTTTTCAAATATGTCGTGGCATTTTTATAGAGTGCTTGGCGGCCTTATCAGTGCAGGAGTCACTAGTGCTGACTCCTGTTGATGCATTATTATTATTGTATTGTTGTTGCATATTTGAAATAAATCATTCATTAATTCATTCAAGTGACACATAGTAAATGGGTCACCCCTCACTGACCTCAGTATAACTTAATCTTCATGTATTTTCTTTGTTTTTACTCTTAAATGTGATTTCTAATGTCTAAATCTTGATGTATGTCATGCCCCTGTAAAGCACTTTGAATCGGCTTGTGTCTGAATGTGCAATAAGGATCACCTGCCTTGTCTTCTGAATAAAGCTTGAATGGGGTGACAGTTTAACTATTGCGCTAACTTCTGATAATTTCCAGAGTTACACAAAGATAACAATTTGGAAAATAGTTCCCGTAAAAAGTCCTTTGTTTCCTCATAAGGTGTGTGTGTGTGTGTGTGTGTGTGTGTGTGTGTGTGTGTGTGTGTGTGTGTGTGTGTGTGTGTATCCTGCTGCTCTCCATTCAGCCATGATTGACTTCAAACCGTCTGTCTAATAAAACCTGTTTGCCTGACGTATGTCCACTTACAAAACGCTGCCATTGAGGAACTTTGAAATATTTCTGAAACAGTCTCATTGTTCCTCTGATGATCTTAAATTACATGTAACAGCAAACGAGACCATCAGCGCAAAGAATGCTATTTTTATATAGTTTTTCTTTATGCCTTTGTCATGGGTACATTAATTTAATTAATAGCCTTAAAAAAAACGTCTGCATCCAAAATGTAAACAAAAAATAATAGCTTAAATGTCAGTAATCAACTGGCAAAGTGTTTCCCTTTAATTAAATGATTTATTTACTCTCCGGAGAGCCGCAATAACTCGGGGAAAACGCCCAACTGATAACCGCTAAACATGAAGCATTCCTCGGCTGTCACACGCTCAGAAACCCGCCTACAGTCTCCACTAAAACAAAAAACAACAATATGTTTTAATTTAATTCAATGTTTGACACAGGCATTAAGAGATTCCTTGTGATAAAACACAGAAATGACAGCTAACTGACAACCGTTAGCTTAGCTCAACTGTTAGCAATTCCCAACGTCTCATTCAAAAGTTACAAATTCATTTGATATTTGGCTAAAAAGAGACATTTGTCACTATAAAGTCGAGTATTAATATCCAAAACTGAATATTTATCAATAATACTTCATTCGGCCTACGTCCTAGATGTTACAAACCCCTTATTATCAAGAAAATACAATAACAATTTTCTAATTTGATATGTAAAAACCAAACAAGCCTCAATATTTATGTAAACAGAAATATTTTAAGTAATCCATATAATCAGGGAGGTTTGAATGTTCTTATTTCAATACATCTCATTTAATTTCCGAGGTTAACTGGATTGAACATTATATTAAGAGAAGTCAAATATAGGGTCCGTTAGCCTAGCTTAGACTAGTGGGGACTCACACACAGATGCTTAATCATTTTTAAATAGCTGCCACACGCTCAAAAACAAGCGTAGAAGGTCAATTATTACAATTATAAAAAGTCACGTTAATTCTGTTAAATGTTTAATATCGAGATTTGAGTAAAACCTTAGAAATAACGGAGGAAACGGAAGTCTCGTTCACTGACAACCGCTAGCTTGGACTAGCATAGCCCGCTAGGCGTTAGCTCAAGAGTACCATAGTATCGTTCAATTTATCTTATGAATGGTATGTTATTATGATATTTCTGTATCTACACTGTCATATACAACAACGGCTCTGCTATTCTGTTCACCAATTCATTGTATAAAACATTGAACTGTGCGACTTGTATTGTACATTTAGGCTAAAAGCAGTAAAAAAATAAAAAATAGTATCATAGCGGAAACTCACACATAGATGAGCGACATTAGGTGCATCATCCACAGCACCAAGAACAGGATGAAGCCGAAGATAGCGAGGCCCTGCATGGCGAGCTCCAGGACCGCCATGGTGGTGGTGGTGGCCAGCGGGGCTTGGCTGAGTGTGTGGCCGCCTGAGAAGCACCAAGCCTGGGATAGAGGTACAGGTGTAGCGCCTAACTGTCCGCTTCAGCTGAGCGGCCTCGGTGCGTATACTAGAGAGTGTCCGCCTATGGGTGCGCGGACCTGGGCGTCAGTAAGTGGAATTCTTGAGGTGGAAGCTGGATGATCCAGGATCCAACACAGACAGCGGTGGATATGTTAAGGTTTAGTCCGTGTTCTGGGCTCCGGATCCGGGGTAGAGAAGCAGAGAGACCCGCCGGGCGCCTGGAGGGTCACGGTGAAGCATCAGCCGTTTGACAGTCACCAGACCGGCCGACGGTCAGCTGACACACCGGGGGCGCGAGCACCGCACGAGCACGAGCACCGGGCGAGCACGAGCACGATGCTTCGGAACACTTTAAAATAAAAGATTTTATTGTGGTATTATGTTTTATTTTTGTATTGTCCATATATGTATTTTATACAATACAGAGATGTTAAGAAACAATTAAGGCAGGTGTGTGTGTGTGTGTGTGTGTGTGTGTGTGTGTGTGTGTGTGTGTGTGTGTGTGTGTGTGTGTGTGTGTGTGTGTGTGTGTGTGTGTGTGTGTGTGTGTGTGTGTGTGCGTGTGTGCGTGTGTGTGTGCGTGTGTGTGTGTGTGTGTGTGTGTGTGTGTGTGTGTGTGTGTGTGTGTGTGTGTGTGTGTGTGTGTGTGTGTGTGTGTGAGAGAGAGAGAGAGAGAGCTATAGATAGAAATAATAGCAAAACTGAAAGATACAAATAAAAAACAATCGAAGTGGTTTAGATAAGTCGCCTGTGTCCGTTCATTCATTTTTTTCATTTTTCATTTAACTTTTATTTATCCTCGAGAGACCAATTGAGGGGTGACCCTCATTTTCAATGACGTCGAGTTCAAACAAATTCAAAGGAAAAACAACAATACATAAACAATATTCAACGCAAATACATCAAATACACAACAACAGGTGAAGAGAAAAACAATTGAAACATTTACACAGTGGTGAAGATTAGGCTAAGTGGCAGCAATTAAAATTAAATGGGTGAAAGTACAATATAGCCTAATTAAAACAGTTACAGGTAGAGTTTGGCAGATTTAAAAAAGTTTGTTTAAATTGGTTAAAGGATATGAAGGTATTTAGTTTAATTTGTTGCTGTAAGTTGTTCCAGGAGTCAGGGGCACTGAAGCTAAAAGCTGCCTTTCCCAGCTCAGACCGGGCTTGTGGGACATAAAGCATAAGCATGTCAGTGGAGCGGGTCTGATAAAGCCCATCTGAGATTTGCAGCATTTCTGTTAACGAGGAAGCCTCCTGGTCAAGGCTTTGTAAATAAAAATGTGCCAATGTGCGTCACGTCTCTCATTAAGGGAGGACCACCCAACCTTTTCATATAAAAGACAAGTTCAACAGAGAGAAGGGTTAGTGGGCGTGTCCCAACAGAGAGAAGGGTCAGTGGGCGTGTCCTTAGGTCATGCGCTGAAGAGATGTTAATATCTTTAGGTCATTCTCCCAACCGTTTACAGTTGTCTGATGTGTACATACTGCTAGCTGTTTGGCCTGGCTGTGTGTGTGTGTGTGTGTGTGTGTGTGTGTGTGTGTGTGTGTGTGTGTGTCTAACATACCTGTAAACAATGGAAAGGTATTTGTAAATGTATCTAGGATCAGATTATGTCTAAATTTAGAAATGCTTAGAAACTGTAAAAACTCCTTGAAACTCACACACACACACACACACACACACACACACACACACACACACACACACACACACACACACACACACACACACACACACACACACACACACACACACACACACACACACACACACACGGAGAGCAGCATTCCTCAGCCTAGCCCTTGTGAATGACGCTCATATAAAAGCTTAGAAAATTCATATTCCCTCCCAACAAAGCGAGCTCTACTCTACAGGTTTCAGTCAGATGGTGAGTCATGCTCCAGTGAACAGTTTGGTTCAACTAAAGTTTCTTATGAATGAAAGTCGTTTTATTAAAGGAACTCTCACCCAGAGTCACACAACAATGGCTCAGGAAATAAAGCTCTGATGCCAACACAAACACACACACACACACACACAGAGTGAAATACACACACACACACACACACAGAGTGAAATACACACACGCACACACACAGAGTGACATACACACACACACACATACATACAGACAGTAACACGCGCACACACAGAGTAACTTACACACACACACACACACACAAACATACACGGGCCGTCAGACAGTAACACACAGTCAGACACAGACACACACACAGACAGTTACACACACACACGCACACACACACACACACAGGTGAGTCAGAGGAACATTATCACGCCATCTAGTTTTCCGTGACATGTCCGTGAAATCCGATAGCGTCGCTGATCATTTCACCAACAAAGAAATCCTTCAAACTTATGACATAAAAACCAGTGCAACACGTTTCAGATACAAACACACACACTCTCTCTCACACTCCACGCACACACACACTCTCTCACACACACACACTCTCTCTCTCCCTCACACACACTCTCTCACACACACACACTCTCTCTCTCCCTCACACACACTCTCTCTCTCTCCCTCACACACACTCTCTCCCTCACGCACACACACTCTCTCTCTCTCCCTCACACACACACTCTCTCTCTCCCTCACACACACACACTCTCTCTCCCTCACACACACTCTCTCTCACTCACGCACACACACTCTCTCTCTCTCCCTGACCCTGACACACACTCTCTCTCTCTCCCTCACACATATACACACACACACACTCTCTCTCTCTCCCTCACACACACA
>CM047524.1:27799604-27804604 GCA_026122265.1 Ammodytes dubius | reverse complement strand
CTATAAACAGAGACACCGCTCCACATGTTGGGCTGCTGACGGCGTCCACCACTTCCTGGACTGACAGCCAATCAGGGCTCAGCTTGAAGACGTCTCTCTGTGACATCACTGGGTCTGAACACAACGCACCAATCATATTAAAGGTTGTTGACAGATTTTTCTTTTTAAGATTAATTTTTGGGCATTTTCAAGCTTTATTAGACAGTACAGAGTTGAAATGGGGAGGGAGGGGAGGGAGAGAGAGAGAGAGAGAGAGAGAGAGAGAGAGAGAGAGAGGGGGGGGATGACCTGCAGTAAAGGTCCACGGGTCAGATTTGAACCCGCGACCACTGCAACGAAGGCCGGAGCCAATATGGTACACGCTCTATCCACTACACCACCGGAGCAGCCCAATTTACAGATATTCGTAACTCCTTTCATATACATATTAGCATTCAGTTTACCCCCCAAATAACATGGTTACAAGGATTTAGTGAATTTGGGTTGCCAAATCTGACCCGTGGACCTTTACTACAGGTCATCCCCCCTCTCTCTCTCTCTGTCTCCCCATTTCAACTCTGTACTGTCTAATAAAGCTTGAAAATGCCAAAAAATTATCTGAAATAAAAATAAAATGAAACAAAATAAAATAAAATAAAATAAAATAAAATAAAATAAAATAAAATAAAATAAAATAAAATAAAATAAAATAAAATAAAATAAAATAAAATAAAATAAAATAAAATAAAATAAAATAAAATAAAATAAATCCCATGACATCACTGACCGTGTGTTTACCCTCCGCTGAGCGGTGGCACCACGGCAACCTCGTCTCCGTCTCCCAGAGCAACCACTGGTCACCGAGGCAACGTACTGATGACGCACCGCCAACAAAGTGATCCTGAAGGACAGACAGTCTGACAGACAGACAGGCAGACAGACACACACACACACAGTCACACCCAGAGAAACACACACACACACAACACACAACACACACACACACACACACACACACACACACACAACACAACACACACACACACACACACACACACACACACAGATTTTAACATCTTTCTTCGTGTTCATATTTTAACATCAGATTTCTTGAACTCAGATTGTGACTGTTGACGTTACCTGGGGTGTCGCCGTAGCAACAGGCCCCACAGGTCGCGGCTGCTGATTGGTGTTGGCACGGCAACTAACTCCTCCTCTTTGACCCCCGTCAACTCCACGCTCTTAGCAAAGTACAACACAGAAACCTGGGGCAGAGAATTATGTATTAATCTGTGTGTGTGTGTGTGTGTGTGTGTGTGTGTGTGTGTGTGTGTGTTGTGTGTGTGTTGTGTGTGTGTGTGTGTGTGTGTGTCACACACACACACACACACACACACACACACACACACACCACACCCCAAAACACACACACCACACACACAGAAACCAAAGTCTAATTTATTCCTAGAAAGGACATGACCTCTGCCGCTCCGCGTGCTTCTCACGGGGCTCAGCTCTGACGTCACACCTCCCACAAATCTCCATTCAGAAAATTCCCACATTAAACATTTCCTACTTTAACAGCATATTATTTATCATGAAAAGCAACTTTGAATAACACGTTATATAATCACATAACCTGACTTAAATTCGGCGGTGTCGTCATATACCAAACATGCACGCAAACACGCGCATTCTACCGTTAATTATCTCTATCTGAACGGAGCGTACTGTCTGTAAAGGCGTTAAAGTAGCGGGAAACATAACTGCAGTTTGGCGCCAAAACACCCGAGGCAAAGTTACGCGTCACCAGCTCACCTGAACAGTCATGAAGGAGTTTTTAGATCCAGAACATCTGAAGAAACTTTCGTGATTTTAAGATTTACCTCCAAAGCGTTTGTTTACATACTGACGTCACTTCTGGTTGCTTCTTCTTCTTCGACGAAGATAAAAATGTAGCGCCGTCCAGTGTGATGGTAAGTACTGCCCCTGCTGAGCAAAAATCCTGTGGTTTTTATTTTTTTTGTTTTTTTTGACATAACCTCGTTGAAGAATGAATAAAAATAAAGATGGCTTGGAAAGGTTTAAAAGCATGCTGAATATATTAACATAGGGAGTCCATGAATAAGAATAATAGTTATTTTGACTTGAATAAAGAATATTTTTTACAGATTTCATCAAGTCTGAAAAAAAATCATCTCCGAAATGTTTATTTTTTTAAATACATTTTCTTCATTAAAAAAAAATTATTCAATTTAATAATTATTTTATTTATAACACTTTTAATTTTTTTTTAATAATTTTTATTTTATTTTAATTTGTTTTATTAACAAATGTACAAGGCGTTACAACAAACACAATGTATATCACTGTTATTTATTGGTATATAATAGTGGGAAAGGGGTAGCCTGGCTCTGCACGCCTACCCACTTCCGGCCAAATTTAATTTTCCCTTCAGTAGTCAGTCTGGGTGTGCAGTGAATTTCTCAGTTTTCAATTACAGCACTTCCAGACCTTCTGTACAAATAGAAAATGAAGTACGATGGTCTGGTAGGACCAGGCTAAATGAAGTACGATGGTCTGGTAGGACCAGGCTAAATGAAGTACGAGGTGGCTCCTGGTAGGACCAGGCTAGGAAAAGGGAGGAACTTACGTTAAATACAATTGTAAATTCGAAGCAGCTCAACTTTAAGGCTAAAATAAATATTTCACACAAGAACAATTAAAAAATAATTTATTTTTCTTGACACCACCAGACATTTTCCCAAAATAAAACGTTTCTCTATTTTTAACAAATTCATTGAAGTAAAAATATATTTTTTTATATCATTAAATATTTAAACATTTTACAGAATAGAAAGAGAATTATATAAAAATACCCAAAAGATTAAAATTCCCCATTTCACATTAAAAACGTTTTGATATGATCATCCAGTGTCATACAATCAATACACAGGTTCACCCACAATGCAACAGGTTCACCCACAATGCAACAGTGCTTTTACAAAATACAACAATTAAAAATTAACAGTAGTAACAGGATGTCCCAAAAATCACCATGGAAACACACACACACATGCAGTGAGACACATAGACACACAGACACACACACACACACAGTGAGACACACACACACACACAGTGAGACACAATATACACAGAAACAGTGAGACACACACACACACACACACACACACACACACACACACACACACACACACACAATAAAAACATTAAAAACAATTCGTTTGGTCCCTTTTTGTTGCCGTAGTAACGTGAGGTAGCAACACAACCGCGTCACTACCCAACTCCTACAAAATAAAAGCTTTATTATATTTGAATATTTATATGAAAATGTGTTGATTTCAGTCCGTCTGTCTGTCCAGACCAGTCTTATGACCACAATATCTCCCCAACGCTTTGAGGGATCTTCTTCAAACTTTGCACTAATGTCCACTCTGACTCTAAGGTGAACTGGATAGATTTGGAGGTTAAAAAACACAAGTTTCACCTGTTTAGTTTTAAATAATTAAAATGTTCACACTTCGTTCAAATTAAAACTGTTTAAAAAATAACATTCTTATAATCGTTTATAAATATTTCTTTAAACCTGCAGTGTGTAGAATTTTGGGTTTTATTTCCTAGCAGATTTTGTAGAAAGTAATTATAATATCCATACAAGTACATAAGTATAAGTACATTTAATTTAGTGCATAATAGCTGAAAAAAATGTTTTGAATGATTATTTTTTCCCTTAGAAAGGATCTCATATATGTCCATATTTCTGCATATTTTGGACCAAGGCCTAGTGCCGCCATCTTGAAAGTGTCATAGTTGGAATGTCATCATGTGCATTGTTTAAAATGTAGAATTGTTCTTGTCCTTGAAGGCCACTGTAGCTTCTGTTATTATTCTAAAGGGGTGGGGTTACCCAGGGAGCGTTGCATTCTAGAACTTTCTAGATGATGTCATATTACACACTGCACCTTTAAGTTTTTTTGTTTTTTGTTTTAGAGAATTTGATTTGTCTTGTAATTTTATTCTATATATATATACAGCTCTGGATAACATTAAGAGACCACTCCAAACGTTCAGTGTCTCTCGTTTGACTATTTAAAGGCATATGTTTGAGTAGAATGAACGTTTTGGTTTTATAATATAAACTACTGACAACATTTCTACCAAATTCCCCCCAAAAATATTGTCATTAAGTTCATTTCCATTAAGATTAAAATTCTGTCCATGCCGATTGTATTTCATATCGTATCTTATTTCAGTCGTTTTGGGCTCACAGAGGCCAGCTGTTGTTCCTGGGTGAGCGTATACCCATGACAAAGGCATTAAGAAAAACTATATAAAAATAGCATTCTTTGCACTGATGGTCTGGTTTGCTGTTACATGTCATTTATGATCATCAGAGGAAAAATTAGACTGTTTCAGAAATATTTAAAAGTTCCTCGTAGAGACTTTAAATGTTTGTTTTGTAAGAAATTACGAAATGTTTAAAAAGATCCACTAAAATAAAACGAATAAAACCCCTCCATATTAAATATTTATTTTGCGTCTATCCAGAGACTGTTTCAGAAATATTTAAAAGTTCCTCGTGGACACTTTTAAATACAGTTTTATATATATTATATATTTCGTCTCAGTCTATGCGGACCCTGAAAGCGCTGATTTCCATTGGTCGAAGCCGGGGGTGACGCTGCTGTTGTCGGGCGGATTCCGGCTCGTCGTCTCGTTTCAACAGCGTCAGATTAGAACGAATCAGAGAGCGGAACGAGAGAGGAGCGAAGATATCAGCCAGGTCCATCTGGAGGGGGGAATAGAATATTATATTATGGGTGTGTGTGTGTGTGTGTGTGTGTGTGTGTGTGTGTGTGTGTGTGTGTGTGTGATGAGTGTGAGAGTGAGTGAGTGAGTGAGTGAGTGAGTGAGTGAGTGAGTGAGTGAGTGAGTGAGTGAGTGAGTGAGTGAGTGAGTGAGTGTGTTTGTGTGTGTGTGTGTGTGTGTGTGTGTGT
>CM047524.1:27792104-27794604 GCA_026122265.1 Ammodytes dubius | reverse complement strand
ACATGAAATCAAGAAATCTCCAATTATGAAATCATAAACAAACTAAATATTTGTTGATAAACTTGGGCCGTCTGTGGTGAAGTGTGTAGGGCGGTTCGGTCGTCCACTGGGTTACAGGGTCGGTGGTTGGATCCCCCGTCTCCCCGCCACATGTCCAAGTGTCCTGGGCAAAGAGACACTGAACCCTAAATGTCTCCTGATAGTTAGCTTGCACCTGCGTGGTAGCTGCTGCTATCGGTGTATGAATGTGTGTGTGAATGGTAACGTGGGAATGGGAACAGGTCTCCCTTGAAAAAGAGTCTCCGGTCTCAAAGGGATTTACCTGTATGAATAAAGGTTTACAATTTTTTTTAAATAAACCCACCTGGAAAGCTTCAGCTGAGGCCGGCTTGGCCCCGCCCACACAGCAGAGATTGGCCTGTGATTGGTCGGACTGGTTTCTGCCTCGGTGACTCGTGCGTCTGGGCTGTCAATCACCAGGCCGATCACCGTGGAAACAGCCTGCTCCGTGGGTTATACACCACCACACGCCTGGGACAGAGACAGGTTAGTTGTGTGTGTGTCTGTGTGTGTGTGTGTGTGTGTGTGTGTGTGTGTGTGTGTCTGTCTGTGTGTCTGAGTGTCTGTCTGTCTGTATATATCTATCTGTCTGCCTGCCTGCCTGTCTGTATCTATCTATCTATCTATCTATCTATCTGTTTGTCTGTCTGTGTATCTATCTGCCTGTCTCTCTCTCTTCTCCGTCGTCCGTCCGTCTGTCTGTCTGTCTGTCTCTCTCTGTCTGTCTGCCTGCCTGCCTCTCTCTCCGTCCGTCGTCCGTCCGTCTGTCTGTGTATATCTATCTATCTGTCTCTCTCTCTCTCCGTCTGTCTGTCTCTCTCTTGTCTGTCTCTCTCTGCCTGCCTGTCTCTCTCTCTCTCTCTCTGTCTGTCTGTCTGTCTCTCTCTCTTCTCTCTCTCCTCTCTCTGTCTGTCTGTCTGTCTGTCTCTCTCTCTCTGTCTGTCTGTCAGTGGTTACCGTGGTTCCTCAGTGAGCTTGTGAGGAGTTTTCTGAGGGAGAGCGTCCTGCGCCGACATCACATCAACCTGAGAGACGACAAGTTAGTCAAGATATAATCAAGATATCATTTTACATTTTGGCTCATTCTAAACTCATAAAAACCAAGAGATTATACACTAATTAAAACATACTGATGAAGATTATATTCCATCTTTAGAATACCAAGGCTGTTCTGATAAATGACTATACATTCTACACACTTCACCGTTAAGAAATATTATTATTTGAGACCTAATATAAATATCAAAAGGAGTTAGAGGTCAGGGGCCGTATTCACAAAACATTTTAAGGCTAAGAGTAGGTCCTAACGTACTGATTTAGGAGTAACTCAAAATAAGGGGCGTTTCACTCCTAATTTTAGGACTCCTAACTTTTTAAGAAAAGTGTAATTCACAAAGCATTTTAGTGCTAAAACTAGCTCCTAAATCTATGATAGGTCCCTGATGTTGACTTCCTTTAACTCCTTTTGATATTTATCTTAGGTCTTTAACATTTTGTGTAAACTGGCCTTTCTTATTACAGTGGAAAGATTTCAAATTAAAATAAATATTTCCAAAATAACATATAATGTCTCTTAATAAAGGGTTTAATTTACTCCAAATATTTGCAGATTAAAATAAATGTGAGACGAGTGGAGGTGGATGTCACCATTTTGAGGAAGGTTCTGATTGGCCGTGGAGGTATTTGCTCTTGTCCAATAGCAGCAGCCAGTGGGCGGAGCTCTGTAGCACTGTGCGCAGGCTCAGGATGGAATGGAACAGTCTGGGAAGAAATTAAAAATAATAACTTCATTCAGACTTTTATTTTGTAATAATTAGATTAAAATTAATTTGTTACGAGAGTCTATTACAAAACAAATACATACTTAAAAACTTATTATCTTAATGGTAGCTACCGAGGACACTTTCTAAATATTTCTTGAAACAAGTCATCATTGTTCCTCTGATGATCATAAATTACCATGTAACAAGCAAACCAGACCATCAGTGAAACAAAGAATGGCTAATTTTTTTAAATATTTTATGTTTTTTCTCAATGCTCTTGCTTGTCATGGGTATACGCTCACCCAGGAACAAGAGCTGGCGTGGTAAAAACACTACCGCTTTTGTCGAAAGGGGGGCGCTAGAATTAACACAAACTGAAAGTTCCTCGGAGCAGCTTTTAAATTCAAATCTCACAACAAACAAACAAACAAACATTAAGTTATGAACGAGCTAATCAGACGGAATGATGTTAGTCCTTGTCTTTTCAATAAAATAATAAAAATATGAAATGATTTTTTATTTATTTTTTAAATGACTAAAGCTAAATGAATGGGAATGACTGGATGCTAGTTCTATTAGCTGACTCTATGGAGGGGGGGGGGGGGGGGTACCTGTTACCGTTGCTGGGGGGATGTCATCCTTCTAAGGAAAGCATGGAGGGACAAATCAGACAGAAA
>CM047524.1:27724604-27782104 GCA_026122265.1 Ammodytes dubius | reverse complement strand
AGTTTTAATGTCAGTAACCAACTGACAAAGTGTCATGGTGATATCTGTCAGTTAAAATGTTTACCCTTTCACCTGCAGTGTCCGTACCTGTTATTTTACAGGTAAAATCCCTGAATCACCTCAATTTTAACCTTTAAATTCAGATACTATGAACATTTCTCAGCGATTGAAAAACCTTTTAACAATATATAAATATTCTGTATTTTTCCCGCGACTGCCTGAGCTAAAAATGTTCCTGTCGCCAAAACAGTTCAAGAGTAAAATTAATCAAACTTTATAATTTAAAAGTTAAATTCAAACCTTTGGGACTTCCGCGTTGTCCAGTTTTATGTATTATGTCCTTTATGTTCCCGCGCTCCTTCAACCCGCTGCGTTACGTCACTGTGTGGCTTCAGTTTGGCGCGAAAACAATAATAAAAACTACAAAAATAAACTTTTTATTACATGAATTAAACTTTCTGGAGTTTCTGTGCAGCGCGAGCTTCAGGCTGCTGCTGCTGCGCCTGCGCACTGCGGTTTGTTATGCTTCCGGGTAGTTCGGCTGACTCAGCGCTGCCATCGACACTTCCGGTCACAAGGAGCCGTTTCCTCCCTGACAGTCAGCAGAAAAGTTAAAATCTCCCTGCGTTCCAATCCCCATACTTCCATACTATCTACTATTTAGTACGCCAGAAAAAGATTTAGGATATCCCAATACATGCACGTCAATTGTAGTATGCTGAAAATACATAAATGCCCCACTGACTCCAATAGCATGTTGGAGTATTCTTCTTTAATCTTGACATTTCTCAACATAATGAAAAAAAATCTTCCTTATCTTATTTTTTTCTCTCTCTCCTGTCTGTGGCCCTAACACTCTTCTGTACTTTAGTATGTAGTGTAGTAAAAAGACTAAAACTCTTCTGTACTTTAGTATGTAGTGTAGTAAAAAGACTAAAATTCTTCTGTGCTTTAGTATGTAGTGTAGTAAAAAGACTAAAACTCTTCTGTGCTTTAGTATGTAGTGTAGTAAAAAGACTAGAACTCTTCTGTGCTTTAGTATGTAGTGTAGTAAAAAGACTAAAACTCTTCTGTACTTTAGTATGTACTTGTAGTGTAGTAAAAAGACTAAAACTCTTCTGTGCTTTAGTATGTAGTGTAGTAAAGACTAAAACTCTTCTGTACTTTAGTATGTAGTGTAGTAAAAAGACTAAAATCTTCTGTGCTTTAGTATGTAGTGTAGTAAAAAGACTAGAACTCTTCTGTGCTTTAGTATGTAGTGTAGTAAAAAGACTAAAACTCTTCTGTACTTTAGTATGTAGTGTAGTAAAAGACAAACTCTTCTGTGCTTTAGTATGTAGTGTATTATCATCTAAAGATTTACAATGATGTCCAGTAAAGATAGAATACACACAAAACACAATGCAAATATACAAGAAGCTGACAAAGAGACAAGAACATTTCAGAAATATTATTTATTACAAAATAAACAACAGACAGGTAGTTTATTTCCATGAAGACTTTATAAAACCCACTGTGACCTTTGCCCTCCGACCTGTGACCTGTCAAACAGCTGATCAGGTTTAACCTAGGTTGCGTTCCGAATCGCATACTTTCTACTATATATGTATGTAGAAAAAAGATTTAGGATGTCCCGATTCTTGTGGCCAGATTTAGGATGGTTAGAATACCCGGATGGTCTACTTCATGCAGCCAAGATTGTTAGTGTTGAAAACTGCATCCTATTTGGGCAATTCTGACCCACAATCCAGTGTGCACGTGAAGTGACGTCACATCGACGAAGCCTCCATATGAAAACAAACGGGGATGAGACGGATATAAAAGCAAGAGGCAAGATCAAGGCGCAATGTTATGATGAAATAATAGAGAAAAGTACGTCCCAATAGTATGCCTACTGCATCCTAACTAGATTCTTTTTATCGTCAGATGTAGTATGTAGAATAGAAAAAGAAAGAGGAGGAGATTCGGAACGCAACCGTAGTTTATTTCCATGAAGACTTTATCAAAACAACAGTGACCTTTGCCCTCCGACCTGTGACCTGTCAAACAGCTGGTCAGGTTTAACTTGATAAACATCATTCCTTTATTCTATTGGTTCAAACCAGTCAGCTGACTCCTCACTAAAAAAAAAAAAATTCAAGAGTCCAAGAAAACTTTTAATAAAAATACAAAACTCTGTGTGTTTCTGTGTGTTAGAGCAGTTTGTGTGTGTGTGTGTGTTCTCTCTCTCTTTCTGTGTGTGTTAGAGAAGTGTGTGTGTCTTTCTCTGTCTGTGTACGTGTCTCTCTTTCTGTGTGTGTGTGTGTGTGTGTGTCTCTCTCTCTATGTGTGTGTGTGTGTGTGTGTGTGTGTGTGTGTGTGTGTGTATAAATAACTACAGCAGTGCGCTCTTGGTGTACTGCAGCAGACACAGCGATTGGTCGATCGAGGCTCTAAGCCCCGCCCACCCTGCCTCCAGACGGGTCGAGAGGCGGAGCAACGTCTCCACGGCAACAGGGTCCTGGGACAACAAGCGCAGGTGCAGCTGGAAAACAAAATAAAATTAAAATATGATATTAATTATAAATCTGTACTTTGTAAGATTTTCAATAAAAATTGTTTATTTATTATTAATTTTTTTAAAGCTCCCATATTATACACTTTTCTGTCAATTTTATATGGTCTAAGCTAAGTAGTCCCTAAAGCTAAGAGCCTAAAAAGCACAGGTGGAGCTAAAAAATAAATAAAAAATTTAAAAATATATATTTTTTTTATGTGTCTGTCTGTCTGTCTGTCTGTCTGTCTGTGTGTCTGTCTGTCTGCCTGCCTGCTGCCTGCCTGCCTGCCTGCCTGTCTGTGTAATAATAATAAAAGCATGAAAGGCATTGCTCACGTACCGTAGGAAAAGCGCGAGGTAAGCGTGAGCGAGGTCGAAGTCCCTCCCACTCTCCAGCATCCTGTCAATCATGTTCAGAAACCCGTGAAGAAGAGTGTTGGCCCCGCCCCCTTCTGGTGACAGACAGCTGAGCTCAACGGAGAGAGCGGACGGCCCACAATCCTTCAGGAGGCGCACAGGGACGTCGACTAGAGAGGGAGGGGGTGTGTGTGTGTGTGTGTATGTGAGAGGGAGGGTGTGTGTGTGTGTGTGTGTGTGTGTGTGTGTGTGTGTGTGTGAGAGAGGGAGGGTGTGTGTGTGTGAGAGGGAGGGTGTGTGTGTGTGTGTGTGTGTGTGTGTATGAGGTCGAGAGAGACAGATTATTAGACAGTATACTTAATTAAATTTACCACAGACAAACTCAGTCAATAATAAAAAGTACAAGATAAACAGAAAAAAAAATTATATATATTTTTTAAATAAAACAAAAGTGGTAATAAAACAATACTAATACTGAATAAGATTTAAATGATTCATAAACATGTATTACTTATTAAACAAATATAATTTATATATATAATACCACACTCACATGTCCCTGTCTCCATGGCTGACTCCAGAGCAGCAGCCACCTTAGATCTCTGACACGTCAACCCTGGGTTCAGCAGCTTGGACTGAAACGGAGAAAAACATTGGGAATAAAGACATTTATTTTAAAGATAATCTGAGTAAATCTCATTTTGTGTTTATTCTAGCGCCCCCCCTCTGGACAAAAGCGGTAGTGTTTCTACCACGCCAGCTGTTGTTCCTGGGTGAGGGACCTTCTTATTTTTTATTTTTTTTGGCAAACATTTGGGTGATCACAGCAGCAGTGGCGAAGTGGGTAGGGAGATCGCCTCTGGAGTGCAGGGTCGGTGGTTGGATCCCCCGTCTCCCCGCCACATGTCGAAGTGTCCCTGAGCAAGACACTCAACCCCACATTGCTCCCGATGGTTCAGAGAGCGCCTTGCATGGCAGCTACTGCCATCGGTGTGTGAATGGGTGAATGTGGTAAGATATGTAAAGCGCTTTGGGGCTGAGAAAATCGGCTAGAAAGCGCTATATAAGTCAAGTCCATTTACCATGACATGGTTTTTTTAAAAAATCAACAAAACCCACCTGGTGTATTTGAACCAAAGACATGGTCTATGCTGCACGCGCCATGAACATGACGACAAAACAACAATGCTGTGTAATGCACGCAGCAGCCAGTATCAATGGGTTAATAAAGAACATTAGTGGTTATAAACCTGTAGCCTAACTCAGCCTCCTTGTCTGTCTGTCTGTCTGTGTGTCTGTACCTGGGTGTCTGTGTCTGTGTCAGTAGGGACAGCAAAGCGCGGGGTGAGGCCGGTAGCGTCTGGAGGAAGAAGGGAGCAGCTTTAGGGACAGCAGGCGGAGCGACGGGTTTGTTCTTCCTCTTGATCTCATCCAGATGCATCAGACTCTTCCACCTAGAGGGTGAGACAGGACAGAGGGGTGAGACAGGACAGGAATCAAACTGTGTGTGTGAGTGAGTGAGTGAGTGAGTGAGTGAGTGAGTGAGTGAGTGAGTGAGTGAGTGAGTGAGTAGTGAGTGAGTGAGTGAGTGAGTGAGTGAGTGAGTGAGTGAGTGAGTGAGTGAGTGAGTGAGTGAGTGAGTGTGTGTGCAGAGCCGGCCCAAGCCTTCATGGGGCCTTAAGCGGAATATGATCAGGGGGCCCCTCTTCATTCGTAGCGCTGCCCAAATTATTGCCCCTTGTTAAATGTTAAATGTGTTTTCTGCTAGTGCATCCAATGTCCAGATGGGTGAAAATATATGACAGCCGAGTTCCTGACCCTCCTAGGGGGGTCGGGGGTATGCCCCCCGGGAGTTTTTTTTTAAAGTTTTTAAAGTGAAATGCATGAATCTGGTGCATTTTGAGAGGAAAATTAAGAGGCTAAATCTGAGAAATTTTGTTGTGAACAAATAATTTGGACACTGGGTCTGATGAATTAGAAGCTATTGAAGACATTTTTCTGTAATATAGTGCATGCATTTAAATGCAGTGAGAGGAACGAAGCAGAAGAACTCTGTTGTCCAGCTTTCTTTTTTCCACAGACGAGGCTGAAATAGGCTATAGACTATACACAGTGCATGGGCAACTGAGGGCAGCCCCATTTCCAATAGTTTTTAAATAAACTCAATACACACTGTGCATGGATGTGAACGTGACATGATCGGATTTCCTCCCAGATGAACTGATTACATTTTTAGGCTATTAATTATCTAGACCAAAACACTTTATTCCTTTCTTTGTATGATGACTTACATTTGCATAATATGATTTCAATATCAAACACACAAACTAAAAAAAAATAAAAAATAACTAAGCGGTTGCTTGGGGCCCCAAGCAACCGCTTAGTTCGCTTATGCCTCGGGCCGGCTCTGTGTGTGTGTGTGTGTGTGTGTGTGTGTGTGTGTGTGTGTGTGTGTGTGTATAAATGTGATCTAAATAAATGAACCAAACCAAACCTTGACTCTGGCAGCAGAGACAGAGTGACTAGCTCCGCCCCCAGCTGATCAGCTGACTGGTACGTGTCATCGCCCTCCTCTGACATCACTTCCTGCTCAGACGGGTCCACGGTGACGCCCGGCAACGCCTCGGCAACCGGCTGGAAGTCTGACGGGAGGGGGCGGAGTCCAACCGGCCACACAGGCTCTGATTGGTCCTGAAGCAGGAAGAGAGAGTGAGGTCATTAATAGATAGATAGATAGATAGATGGATGGATGGATGGTTGGATGGATGGATGGATGGATGATGGATAGATAGATGGATAGATGGATAGATGGATAGATGGATAGATGGATAGATGGATAGATGGATAGATGGATAGATGGATAGATGGATAGATGGATAGATGGATAGATAGATAGATAGATAGATAGATAGACTAGATAGATAGATAGAAGATAGATGGCTCTGATGGTCCTAAGCAGGAAGAGAGA
The DNA here is from genome assembly GCA_026122265.1 of Ammodytes dubius. Taxonomy (NCBI): domain Eukaryota; kingdom Metazoa; phylum Chordata; class Actinopteri; order Uranoscopiformes; family Ammodytidae; genus Ammodytes; species Ammodytes dubius. The sequence continues at coordinate 27,776,243 of CM047524.1, read as the reverse complement.
GTGATGTCATTAAAGGATACTACACCATACGGAACCGACGTTCATCATTATATCACTATTATAATTTATTACACGGCACTTAGAGAGATCCTATGTAAATCACAGCATTCTACAGGTCTGTTATTTCCAGCAAGACAGACCGCGTCAAGGGCCGTTGCTAAGGACTAGTCATGTTGATGGATAGACGTGTACAAACAGGGCTGTACTCCTTCAGAAAACAATGGAATACTTTTTCAACAAGACTTTGCATGTATCAGGAGAGCAGGGAACACAGGAGTCATGGTTAATGTCCGACAGGACTCAGTCAACACGACGTGAGTACGTTTGGCCGATATTGACAGTTAGCCTAACTTCAGGCTGCAGCCCGCAATGTAAATGTAGGCTACAGCAGTTTTTTCTCCGTGAATTGTGTTATTGATTTGGGGGCTATTGCTTTGTTAGCTAGATGGAGCTCTTGTTAAACATGTTGACCGACACAGACAGACAGAGGGACACACAGAGAGACAGAGGGACACACAGACAGACAGAGAGACAGACAGACACACAGACAGACAGACAGACAGACAGAGAGACAGACAGACAGACAGACAGACAGACAGACAGGTACCAGAGGTAAACTCCCAGACTGTCCACGTGAACCGTAGACAGGAAGTCTCCGGTCGGCGACAGAGACAGGCCCACCGGCGCCATGGCAACCAGGAAGCAGTCCACCAGGCTGAAAGACAAGAAGAAGAAATACTGTTAATGAGTCTTTAGTATTTAGTTGCTGTTACACACACACACACACACTTCAAAATCAGAGAATATCTCCTCATGATCCACTACTTTTGGGGCGACTGTGGCTCAGGTGGTAGAGCGGGTCGGCCGATGATCAAAGGGTTGGAGGTTCGATCCCCGCCCTGCCAGCTGTGTCATGGTTGTTGTGTCCTTGGGCAAGACACTTCACCCACCTTGCCTCGTGTGAATGTCGATAGTTAGCCTGCTGCTATCGGTGTATGTAATGTGTGTGTGAATGGTAACGTGGGAATGGGAACAGGTCTCCCTTGCAAAAGAGTCTTCGGACTCAATGGGATTTACCTGTATAAATAAAGGTTTTAAAAAAAAAAAAAAAAAAAACTACCTGTCTGTACTGTGTGTGAGCTGGACATACAACTAGGTTTAATGCACAGCCTAGACTTTTTTTTTTAACCTTTATTTCTACAGGTAAATCCCGTTGAGACCGGAAACTCTTTTTCAAGGGAGACCTGTTCCCATTCCCACGTTACCATTCACACACACATTCATACACCGATAGCAGCAGCAGCTACCACGCAGGGTGCAAGCTAACTATCAGGAGACATTTAGGGTTCAGTGTCTCTTTGCCCAGGGACATTGGACATGTGGCGGGGAGACGGGGGATCGCCCCTTAACTTTAAACTATTATGTAAACAAAGGGGTCATCGTAGCGAGCTCCATGCCCGCTTACAAAACCTAGGCTGAGTATTTTACATGTTTTTTTTCTCAGCTCACACACAGTACAGACAGGTAGTGGATCATGAGGATATATTCACTGATTTAGACAACAAGTGATTTTGACAACAAGAAAATCTAATGTTCAAGAGGTTGTGACAACCAACCCATGTGACATATAACCCCGTTCTCCCCTACTGAGTTTGTCAGGAAAAATAAATTAAAGGTGGAGTCAACAATACTGGAGAATGCTTGTTGTTAAAATCCCCTTTTGTCAAAATCATTGAAAATCTCCTCAGACACACACACACAACCACACACACACAGAGAGACAACACACACACACAGACAACACACACACAGACACACAACACACACACACAACACACACACACAGTCACACACACACCACCACACACGAGCACCACACACACGCACAACCAGAGACAACACAACCACACACACACCTACACCACACAACACACATAGACGAACACACACACACACAACACACTACACACCTTCAGGGCAGGTTCCCAGTGAACGGATGCTGCAGTCATCCGGCGGTGATGAAGCCAGGTCCGTCGGGAGTTTGAACTCCCTGTCAGTGATGTTGCCGTGGTGACCGGAGAACTTCCTGACGACTCGTCTCGTTTCCATGTCGACCACCTGCAGCGTGAAGTCGTCCAGCGCTAACGCTAGCATCCCGCTAACGGACAGAATGACAGACAGAACAGACAAAAGACCATAGATAGTAAATAATATGGATGTAGCATCGGGCTGACCTCAGTTATTCACACGGCATCCAATAATCCTGGTTTGTGCGCGTCGCCATCTTGTGAGATTTTTCCTCCGCCTCACGTCGGGGGGGAGGGAGATAGCTGACGTATACCTCCGAGGCAAAGTGAGGGACAACGGGCGGAGAGCTGTCACTCAAGAGATCGCGCCAATACATTTTAACCTCTGAATTTTGGACATAGGACCTCATTTCCAAGTTAGCCTGTGTGTTATTTATCATTGGAGACAGTTCAACACAGTTCATTCAGTCCTTGTAGTTGCAGAGGTTGCTGGTGCTAGGCTAGACCACTTAGTTTCAGGAATACTAGGAATGTAACCCGTAACATGGACCTTGACTGTTCTGTTTTCAAATGTATGTGCTTTGTCCTAAAAGAAAAAAAGAAAGAAAAAAAAAAAAGAAGAAAACCACTACAGCTACCTGTCTCTGTGCTAGCTTCATGCTAGCCGGCGCCGCGGTTAGCTTCAGCTCCATTTCCTGCTTCCTGGTTTTAAAGCGCCAGATCTTCAGCAGCCAATCAGCCGCGGCCGTGACGGTCAGCTGGTTCAGAGTATCCGTGGCAACGCCTCGCACAGGGCCACTGTGGGCTGGAGAGAGAGAGAGAGATGGACCAATGGGTTAATTATGTATAATATGTTTGATCATTACTGATCACCTGTATGTGTGTGTGTTATAAGGTAACACATAACTATGCAGAAGAACTGATTTAGTTCAATTACATTTTTTAAGTTACAATTGTTGTTTTAAAATTTTTAGATGAAAAAGATGCGAAATCTGAAGAATACACCACACCACACACACACACCCCCCGCCCCCCCCCCCCCAACACGTCTTCCTGCGTGCCCCCCCCCCCCAACACCACCTGTCTTCCTGCGTTGCGTAGCTCCCACGGTGCAGCACCTGACTGCAGGTTGTAAACGTCTACGGCACCAAGACGAGCCCGACCACGCGTATGTTAACACAGATACGTGTTTGTCAACGGCTGGCAGAACAGGAAGAAGCAGGAAAGCGAAGCAGAAACAACACATATAACACCTCACAGCTTAGCTTACGAGACATAAAACCCTGCGCTCTGCACTGTCTTCTCTTGCTGTGCCTTCTACCCGACCTCAGCCACTCCTCCCTGTCTGTCTGTCGCCTCGTCTGTCTTACCGTAGCTCAGCCTGTCCTGTGTTGCAGGCCTCAGACTGCTGTTTAACGTACACGCTGTCTTCCCAGAGTCTACCGTAGCCTACACCGCGATTACCACAGCACTATGTCATCGTCCCTGTCTGATCACGAAGCAGCTGTCGTCAGACCGGACTGTCAGTAAGTAGACCACCTGACACCGTCACAGCTTTGCTGTGGTAGGTTTACCTGAGCTCCTGCTGTCTCTCTCTCTGTCTGTCTTACCGTAGCCTCAGCCTGTCTGTCTGTCTGTCTTGCCTGTCTGTCTTACCGTAGCCTCAGCCTGTCTCTCTGTGTCTGGCGGCTGCAGGTGGTGATTTCCCATGGTGCACCGCTGGTAGTTCCAGGTGGTCGTTGCTAGGCGACCGCGATGACACGCCACGATTCCGTCCCAGTCAGACTGACGGGCAGCAGCTGTCAATCACAACGCAGAAACATGTCAATCAATAACTCCTGTCATGATGTGTGTTACTATTTGTGTGAGAACCAATTTGAGTTTCAGACCTTAAAGGGACACTGTGTAACATTTTAAGTAATTTATTAGCTAAAATCAATATCCTCATTCCATCATAAATTGTCCTCATTGGTGTAAAATCATCTCTGTCAATAATCTGAATATCCTCCTGAGCGGAGAATTACAAATATTAATATTACATTTTGTCCATTGAGCAGGCAAGTCTTATGGAGTATCCATGTTTTTGGAATGTCATCAGGTGCATTGTTTAGAATGTAGAATTGTTCTTGTCCTTGAAGGCCACTGTAGCTTCTGTTATTATTCTAAAGGGTTGGGGTTACCCAGGGAGCGTTGCATTCTAGAACTTTGTAAAACTTTCTTGATGATGTCATATTACACACTGCACCTTTAAGAGTCACTTTGGGACAGGCCTTTAAAGGGCTGTTTGAGGGTTAACACTAGGTTTTAAGGACAGCCTTCAAAGGGCTGTTTGAGGGTTAACACTAGGTTTTAAGGACAGGCCTTTAAAGGGCTGTTTGAGGGTTAACACTAGGTTTTAAGGTTCAGGTATGAGTGAGTGAATGTGTGTGTTGTTACCGGAGGAAAACGCTGTGATGACCGGGAGACGCAGCTCGTGATAGGACAATCCCTTCTTCTTCGTCTCTCTTCTTGGATAAATGGAAACCGATAAGAACACAACAACACACACGAGCCCCACACGGAGAGACACAAAGACAGACACACACACGACACACACACACACATTTAGTAATCCGTTAAGCCTCTTCTGATTGGCTTAGAGCTGTTAATGCATGGACCAATAGCGTCTCAGTAACTGACCGTGTCCGAGGTTCTTGTTGAAGCGTTCGTGACGGTGGAGAAAGACTGCAGTGTGCCGTCCTGACCTGCAGGGGGCAGACACACAGGAGCACCTTCACTACATCTACTTCATATGGAACATGGTTTAAATATACAACTAATTAAGTTCAAATAAATGCAAATAATCAAATACATAACAAGCTGATAAAGAGAAAATAAAAACATTAATTAAACAATTATAACAACTGAACTCATTACACACACACACAGCAGACAGACACACAAACACACACAACAACACACAACACACAACACACACACACATCACACACAGACAGACACACAAACACACACACACACTCACCGGCACTGAGGATGTTTTTCCCGTCGTTGCCGTGGTGACTGATGGTGGTGGGCGGGGCACTGTGTCCCTGACGACTGCGTAGCAACCGGGCCCCTCCCCCTTCCTGGTCAAAGATCCACACCTGGAAACAAACAACAGACATTTATCTATTATCTATCTATTATCTATGCTATCTTTTATCTTCTGTCTATCTATCTATCTATCTATCTATCTGTTTCTATCTATCTATCTATCTATCTATCTATTATCTATCTATCTATCTATCTATCTATCTATCTATCTTCTATCTAGAAACAAACAGACATTTATCTTAATTTTATTTGTAAGATACATTTTTTGGGGGCATTTGACCCTAATTTCATACTGAACAGTCAGTGACATTACTCCATGGACTTTCAACCTATCATCACCAAATGACACCACCAGCCTGAGGGGACAGACATACACATGAACAGTGAATGAAATTTCAGCAAGGTCGGTCAAGAAACGTGGCCGCCATTGACTAAAAACTTTAGGGTTACTTTACCTTAACACACGCAGAAACGCAGACAGACAGCTGACAGACACGCACACACACAACCAGACAGACAGACAGACAGACAGACACACACACCACACACACCACACACATCTCTTTACCTTGATGGCGTTTCAGCTCCGTTGGTGACCAATAGCGGCTCTCCGTGGAGGAAGGTTGCCGCGGCGATGGCGGTGCGGTGGGCGTGTCTCTGTTGAGTGATCAGCTGTTTGCGCTCCAGGTCCCAGAATGCAATGTGTCCCTGAGGAGAGCCGGCTGCCAGGACAGGGGGGCCGTCTGGGGGGGGGGGGAGAGGGGAGGTTAATACAGAGAGACAGAGAGAGAGAGAGAGAGAGAGAGAGAGAGAGAGGGAGGTTAATACAGAGAGACAGAGAGACAGAGAGACAGAGAGACAGAGAGACGAGAGAGAGAGAGAGAGAGAGAGAGAGAGGGAGGTTAATACAGAGAGACAGAGAGACAGAGAGAGAGGGAGGTTAAACAGAGAGAAGAGAGACAGACAGACAGAGAGACAGAGAGAGAGAGAGAGAGAGAGAGAGAGAGAGAGAGAGAGAGAGAGTACAGAGAGACAGAGAGACAGAGAGACAGAAAGAGGGAGGGACAGGAGAGGAGAGGACGAGAGGGAGACAGACAGAGTAGAGAGAGACAGAGGAGAGAGAGGAGAGGAGAGAGAGAGAGACAGACAGAGAGATAGAGATCAGAGAGAGAAGACAGTGATGAGAGCGAGTGAATGAAGAGAGAAGGAGTGAGGAATGCATGTGTCCTGAGGGGAGCCGGCCGCAGGACTGGAGGGCCGTCTATAACAGAGATATATACTGTTAATACACAGCCTAGGCTCTGTAAACAGGCCCACAGAGACAGAGAGAGAGGGAGGTTAATACAGAGAGACAGAGACAGAGAGAGAGGGAGGTTAATACAGAGAGACAGAGAGACAGAGAGAATGCAATGTGTCCCTGAGGGGAGCCGCGGCCAGGACTGGAGGGCCGTCTGGGGGGAGGGTATGTTACTAGTGTTTACAGTGTCTAGGCTTCGTATTAACACTGAGCGAGAGAGGGAGAGGGGAGAGAGAGAGACAGACAGACAGACAGACACACACACACACAGACAGACAGACAGACAGACAGACAGACTTACCGGTCCTGAAAGCGAGCGAGCTGATTGGTCCCCAGTCCTGAGTGAATGACATCAGCGTCTCGTCCAATCGGATGTTGTGGATGATGATGCGTCCGGTCGCCGTGCCAACGCCCACCACGTCCACCGCAGGACTCTGAGTCAGAAAGAAAGATTATAATAAAATGTGTTTCTGGATCAAATTAAATAGTTTAAACTGCAGTGTGTAATATGACATCATTGATTGATTGATTGTCTTTATTTCGAACATGCGAGCAATAAAAAAATAGATGAATAAATAAAAAACAAACAAAAGCAAAAAAAGAAATAGAAGGGAAAAAATAATAATTCAAAACATATTATGCACTAAATTAAATGTACCTATGGATATTATAATTACTTTCTATAAAATCTGCTAGGAAATAAAACCCAAATTCTACACACTGCAGGTTTAAAGGGGCAATGTGTAATATGACATCATCAAGAAAGTTCTAGAATGCAACGCTTCCTGGGTAACCCCACCCTTTTTTTTAAATTCTAAACAATGCACCTGATGACATTCCAACCAACATGGATTTCTCCATAAAACTTGCCTGCTCAATGTAGAAAATGTAATATTCATATTTGTAATTCTCCGCTCATGAGGATAATTCAGATTATATTAAAATTATGATTTTACACCAATGAGGACATATTCATGAATGAGGATATTGATTTTAGCTAATAAATTACTTAAAATGTTACAGTGTCCCTTTAAATACACTTTATAAAATACATAAAAAAATTATTAAATTTAAATGAAAGTCTACATTTTTTTATTTTTTTATAATTTAGTAAACTTTATCATACACAAATATTATATAACAAATTATAATAAAAAAACATATATAAAAAAAAAAAAAAATACAAATATTGCTCTGACCTGCTGCAAACGTGACTCCTGACGACCAGCCGGGAAACGTAAACAGAAGCTTACTGCAGACACACACACACACACACACACACACACACACACACACACACACACACACACACACACACACACACACACACACACACACACACACACACACACACACACACATTATTAAACACATATACTATAAAGAAAAACACTTGTGCACAGCAGTGTGTCTGTCTGTGGGTGAGTGTGTCTGTCTGTCTGTCTGACCTGGTCTTGATGTTCCATAGCTGCAGTGCACCCTGGGAGCTCCCCAGTAGCACCTTGTTCAGGTAGGCGCTGGGATGCATCATGGCAGAGACAGAGAAGGAGGCGGAGTCAAACTCTAGACGCAGGTAGATATCTGAGAGAGAGAGAGAGAAGAAGAGAGAGAGAGAGAGAGAGAGAGAGAGAGAGAGAGAGAGGAGAGAGAGAGAGAGGAGAGAGAGAGAGGAAGAGAGACAGAGAGAGGGACAGAGAGGAGAGAGAGAGAGCAAGGTGTTATGGGTAACTGGACAGATAATATTTACCCTGCGTTTCAAATCTCATACTCTTTCTTTTTTTTTTTTTTTTTTTTTTTTTGGCATTTTTGCTTTATTAGACAGATTGGGGAGACAGTGTTGAAATGGGGCAAAGAGGAGAGGACATGCAGAGAACTGACCCGGGCAGGATTCGAACCCGGGTCTGCTGCGGGGCCTTGGCCCAGGAGGGGACGCCCTACCAACCAAGCTATGGCGCCTGTCTCCCTGTCTCCCTCCCTGTCTCACCTCCTCCCTGTCTGTCTCTCTGCCTGTCTCCCTCCCTGTCTCACCTCCTCCCTCCCTGTCTCACCTCCTCCTCCCTGTCTCCCTCTCTGCCTGTCTCCTCCCTGTCTGTCTCCCTCCCTGCCTGTCTCCTCCCTGTCTCACCCCCTCCCTCCCTGTCTCCCTCTCTGCCTGTCTCCCTCTCTCTCCCCTCTCTCTGCTTGTCTCACCTCCTCCCTCCCTGTCTCCCTCCTCTCTCCCTCCTCCCTCCTGTCTGTCTCCCTGTCTCCCTCCCTCCCTGTCTGTCTCACCTCCTCCCTCCCTCCCTCCCTGTCTCACCTCCTCCCTCCCTCCCTCGTCTGTCTCTCTGCCTGTCTCCCTCCCTGTCTGTCTCACCTCCTCCCTGTCTGTCTCCCTCCCTCCCTGTCTCACCTCCTCCCTCCCTCCCTCCCTGTCTCACCTCCTCCCTCCCTCCCTCCCTCCCTGTCTCACCTCCTCCCTCCCTCCTCCCTGTCTGTCTCTCTGCCGTCTCCCTCCCTGTCTGTCTCCTCCCTGTCTGCTCCCTCCCTGTCTCCCTCCCTCCCTGTCTCCCTCCTGCCTGTCTCCCTCTCTCCCTGTCTCACCTCCTCCCTGTCTCTCTCCCTGTCTCACCTCCTCCTCCCTCCCTGTCTCCCTCTCTCCCTGTCTCACCTCCTCCCTGTCTCACCTCCTCCCTCCCTGTCTCCCTCCCTGTCTGTCTCTCTGCCTGTCTCCCTCTCTGCCTGTCTGTCTCCCTCCCTGCTGTCTCCCTCTCTCCCTGTCTGTCTCCCTGCCTGTCTGTCTCCCTCCCTCCCTATCTCCCTCCTCCCTCTCTCTCCCTCCCTCCCTCTCCCTCCTCCCCTCCCTCCCCCTGCCTGTCTCCCTCTCTGCCTGCCTGTCTCCCTCCCTGTCTCACCTCCTCCCTCCCTGTCTGTCTCCCTCCCTGTCTCCCTCCCTGCCTGTCTCCCTCCCTCCCTGTCTCACCTCCTCCCTCCCTCCCTCTCTCCTCCCTCCCTCCCCTCCCTCCCTGTCTCCCTCCCTGCCTGTCTCCCTCCATCCCTGTCTCACCACCTCCCTCCTCCCCTCTCCTCCCTCCCTCCCTCCCCTCCTCCCTCTCTCCCTGTCTCACCTCCTCCCTCCCTGTCTCACCTCCTCCCTGTCTGTCTCCCTCCCTCCCTGTCTCACCTCCTCCCTCCCTCCCTCCCTCCCTCCCTCCCTCTCTCCCTCCCTCCCTCCCTCCCTCCCTCCCTCCCTCCCTGTCTCACCTCCTCCCTCCCTCCCTGCCTGTCTCCCTCCCTCCCTCCCTGTCTCACCTCCTCCCTCCCTCCCTCCCTCCCTGTCTCACCTCCTCCCTCCCTCCCTGCCTCTCTCCCTCTCTCCCTGTCTCACCTCCTCCCTGTCTCTCTCCCTGTCTCACCTCCTCCCTGTCTCCCTCCCTGTCTCCCTGTCTCCCTCCCTGCCTGTCTCACCTCCTCCCTGTCTCACCTCCTCCCTGTCTCCCTCCCTGTCTCCCTCCCTCCCTCCCTGTCTGTCTCACCTCCTCCCTGTCTCCCTCCCTCCCTGTCTGTCTCACCTCCTCCCTGTCTCCCTCCCTCCCTCCCTCCCTCCCTGTCTCACCTCCTCCCTGTCTCCCTCCCTGCCTGTCTCACCTCCTCCCTGTACGTCCCACACGATGACGTCTCCTCCCCCGTCAGCAGAGATCAGCTGATCGCCCAGAGGAAGCAGCAGACGCACTTCCTGTTTGTGGCCATGGTAACGCATCACCACCTGCACACAGAGAGAGAGAGAGAGACACAGAGAGAGAGAGAGAGAGAGAGAGAGAATGTATTTATACCTGTGTTCTTTACATTAATAAAACTATGATAGTAGCCACAGCTGCCCTGGGGCAGACTGACGGAAGCGTGGCTGCCATTCAGCGCCTACGGCCCCTCAGACCACCACCTCAAACATACAGCAGTCACACACATTCACACGAGGCAAGGTGGGTGAAGTGTCTTGCCCAAGGACACAACAACCATGACACAGGTGGCAGAGCGGGAATCAAACCTTCGATCATTGGCCGACCCGCTTAACCACCTGAAACACAGTCACCCCATTAAATCTAATTTATAATGTTTTGTATTTATTTTAAAAAGGTGCAGTCAGTGATTCTGGAGAACGCTTTTTATCAAAATCAGTGACTATATCCACTACGTGTCTGTACTGTGTGTGTGCTGAAAAGAAATCCAGTGTTAATACACAGCCTAGGCTCTGTAAACTGGTATGTAAACAAAGGGGGCCAACCAAAGCTAGCAACATACACGTTTACAGAGTCTAGGCTGTGTATTAACACTGGATTTTTTTCAGCTCACACACAGTACAGACAGGTAGCGGATCACGAGGAGATATTCACTGATTTTGACAACAAGCGTTCTCCAGAATCACTGACTCGTTTGTTTTAAAAGTTCTATTCACATACAGACAGACAGACAGACAGACACACACACACAGACACACACAGACACACACACACACACACACACACACCTCCTTGTTGCGAGCGAAGGCGCAGATTTCTCGTCCGGCGGCGGCGAACACCAACATCCGATCCGCCACCAAACAGCTGATGTCATCGGGCAGGCTGTTACCTAGGCAACAACAACAATATGAAATATTCAACAGTCATTTGTAGAAAAAACAGGTGTATAATATATGCGTACACAAACACATATATATAAGCAAATCACAACGTGCAATAATAACTGCTCATACATGGCTGTGTCTGCAAGTCTTGTGTGCAAAAATAGGGCTTGTGCTTGAGCTGGGAGTAAACAACTTTTTCTGTGACTGGTGAGGTTATGTTTGAGGCATATTTACATTTTTTCATTTATAAATCTTACTACAGACAGACAGACAGACAGACAGACAGACAGACAGACAGACAGACAGACAGACAGACAGACAGACAGACAGACCCCCTAACCTTGTCCTTCAAATGTTATAAAATAAATAAATAATCAAAGTACTCACTGACAGCGACGATGCCCAGCCGGTTCACCTGTAACGACGTCATTAACAGTGATCAGCTGATTCAGAATCAATCAACTCTACGTCATCAATATCTCAGTATTGTCTTTATCTGTGTGTGTGTGTGTGTGTGTGTGTGTGTGTGTGTGTGTGTGTTGTGTGTGTGTGTGTGTGTGTGTGTGTGTGTGTGTGTGTGTGTGTGTGTGTGTGTGTGTGGAAAATCAGCTTAAAACTTACAATAAAACTGTATATAAAGGAAATATATAATATAATATTAATAATTAAAAATAATATTACAATATAATATAAAGGAAATGAATGAACATTTTAAAAAAAAATATGAAATAAGCTTCTCATTATCCGAAATAAACATTGTTGACAGTCAGTACGGGAGCCGTGAAGGGACAAACCGCGAAGACACCTAGGCCCATAGATGTATATAATCTATGCTTAGGCATACACTAAAGCATGTCAGATCATATGCAATGCAACCATGTAGGCTAGGCAACACGCTGATATGAAACAGATAATAAACAGGTTTTCTTACGTTGTAGGTGTGGAAGCATTTACCGACGGCCGTTACCGCGTAGAACTCCCGGTGTTTCTGGTGGAAGCGCAGCGCGTGCGGCACGTGGTTGGAGTAAAGACCCAGAACCCGGAAACCAGAGAACAACCGGCTCCCGCTGCCATGGAGACTCCCGCCACTAGACATGTCCAGTAGTTTCCCGTTACCGGAGGATTGACCGTTAACCCGTTAAACTGATATATAAGGCTGGATAACACCGGAGCGACAGAGAGGGGATACACATGGAGGAGGCAACACAGTCCGACTGGAAACAAGCAGCACAAAGGTTCCGCTCTGACTGACGAAGCGAAGGTCCCACCAAAATAAGAGCTCAAAATATGTAGGCTACATACATTTTTTTACCCGAAATGGTCCAAACAATTTTTTTCCATAAAATAAATATTTTTTGGGTTTGGATATCATAAATATCCCCATTCACCATAAATATTGAAATGTTTTACATAATAGTGCTTTAATACTTTTGTTTTATTTATATGAAGGGGAATTCTTAGGGAATTGAAAAGAACAATAGAATAATGTATCCGGACGCATTTCGGTTATGAGAATTCACCGGGATATTTTGCTAAAAATTATGAAAATAATGGTAAAATTATTTAAAAAAACATTTCACCCTACAGTGCCATTCTGTATCTTTATGGAAAATAACATAAGTATTAATAATAAAAAGCTGCTTTTGTAAAATATGACTTGGACATGTTCACTTAAGCTTCATGAGAATCACCCAAATAATCAAGGAGAAGACTGGAATCAGGTGTTGTTTGTTGGAAGAGTCAAACATCCTTTAGACCAGCGTTTCTCAATTATTTTCTGTCATGCCCCCCCCCCCCCCCCCCCCTAGGGGACAGAAATGTTTTCGCGCCCCCCCTAAATTGAAATACGAGAACCTGCTAATATTTATTTATTTATCTGTACAAAACCACTGTATGAGTTTCTGGCACGAGCATTCTGCATACAATCACCTTATTATCAAATTAGATAACACAAATTAGCTGAGATATCTTCTGCAGCAAAAAAATGCAAAGTTCAGTTTAATAGCTCAATTTGTAACATTTAAACAAGACTGCTCAGTCTGTGTGAATCTCAGGACAGAGAAACAAGAGCAAATGATTCACTGAGGTTTGCATTTCATTCAAAACATTTTTAAACTGTAAACATAGTTAAGGTGGTGTTTTTTTATTATTATAGGCCAATAGGCCTTCTGTGATGCGATAACCAATAATTCATTAATGTTATTATTAGTCTACTTGCTTGATTTCTTTTTAAATAGCCTACAGAGACACTTGGAGACACATGTGGACATTTATTTATACTGCAAATCGCGGCCTTTTGCGCGGATATGACCATACACAAGCACACATCGAGCTTGCTAGCACTTAAAAAAAATAAAAATAAAAATGTCAGTTGGAAATCAGGGCAGCCCGCGCCCCCCCCCTGACAACTCACGGCGCCCCCCCAGGGGGGTGCGCCCCACCATTTGAGAAGCACTGCTTTAGACTGTGGTGTGTGGAGATTGTAGATGAATTCAATTGCATTACAGAAAATATAGTGTCCAAGTCTGTCTGATGGCACTGAGGACTGTGAGCACACTCTGCTGTTCTAATGTGTCCACTGCAGTGTATGATGGGGTCAGGGGTCAACATTTCAGGGCCTCTATATCGGTGAATAAAATGCCTTATTTTAACAGACAGGCAGATAGAGAGGGGAATGACATGCAGAGAACGACCCGGGCTGGATTCTAACCCGGGTCTGCTGTGAAGAGGACAGACAGACAGAGAACGACCCGGGCTGGATTCTAACCCGGGTCTGCTGTGAAGAGGACTGAGACTCTATGGGACCCCTTTCTCACTCACATCAGTTTGTCTAGTGATGAGAGTTGGTTAATGAAATACCAGATGACACAATGTTCCAGTTCTCAGTAAGATCTTTATTGAAGCAAGCGAGAGCCATTATCAGCGTTCACAGAGAGGGTGAATGCTTCAGAAGTTATAGTATTTAGAATGAACAACAAACAGCAAGTGCATACAACACAGTGTGTAGATGTTTTCAGTTCCATCATTGTCTAACTTTAACCTTCAAAACATCTCACTCATAACAGCCTGACAACTATTCCTTATCTTCATTACCTCAACAGTCTACCATCTGTGTTGCGCACACGCACACGCACACGCACACGCACACGCACACGCACACGCACACACACACACACACACACACACACACACACACACACACACACACACACACACACACACACACACACACAGGAGGAGGTCAAACCCTCTCCAGGTCAGAACTCCTTTACTCCTTTACAATGAGTTTACTTGTATTTAGTTTCCCAACAACATACATGGCAGTATAACACAAATACACATGATTATTAACTGAAGCTTGAACACATCATAGAGCTTTTTCCCTTCACCATAGATTCAGTAATATGTTGATTTGAAATTATAAACCAAAGCAAACGCAGAAAGACGAGGATTTAAAGCTATGTCGACGGTGAGATTTAATCGGCCCATTGAAGGTTTAATTTTTGCCCTTTCTATATAATCCATTTAATTACCAATAATATCCGCAATGGGAAATAAAGAGAAAAAAATGTAATTCACTCTTACTTCTAATAATTAATGTTATGTTGTTATATTTGAATACTTTTCCTTCATAAAACTTAATTAGACTGTTTTTGAAACTCGAGAGAGCTGCACAATTTCAATTCATCCCTTAGATAATTCCATAATTTAACTCTCAGAACTGTAAACATCTGTATTTTACATTGTGTCTCAGTTATAATTTTATATCGGCCAAATCCCCCCTTTGACACCATTAACTGGGCAGTTCTCGATCATTGCAATCAACCCCTTAAACATCTCCCACACCTTATCATCCTGAATGCACAGTGCCCCCCCACCCCGTTTGTATTGGGTCGGTGCTCTGTTGGAATCAGCGATGCAGGTCACCTTCCTGTTTTGATCTTTAGTTACGCACCACTTTGAATGATCATTTCCCTTTCCCCAGTCACCCAAAGCAGTCCTTACAGAGTCAATATTGATGACTTCCTTGTCTTTTTGTGGGCAGTAGGAATTGTCACGGTCCCTCTGCTGGCCCCACGTCTGGACGTACACAGGACTCTGTAGTCTGTTTGCAATAGCGACGTAGAGATCTCCCTCTGCAAGAACAACAAGAGGCAAGTTAGAGAAAAACCATGAATAATTCATGATTATATCCTGATAAGCGCACGGTGCATACCCATTGGCTGCTGACAGTACTCATGTCATTTAATTTGGCATGAGCCAAGACGTTACGATAATATAAAACCTGTTTGATTTTGTTGGAAAGTCAAAACTGGAATAAGACTTCAAACAGCTCCACCCTGTAGCAAACTAAAGAGAAATGTCTCTCTTTGCTGAGTTTCTTAAACAAGGTGTACAGATTAGACTGTGGTTGTTCTCTTCAGTTTATAATGTCAAAAATGAATCTCTATTAATGACTAATTCATGACTAACATATATTATTGTGTCTGAAGTCATGCAGATTACTCACCTGCCTTCTTTTCTGACACCTGTTTAGCAACGCTAAGAAACGGTCGTCCACCAGCTGACTTCAGCTCCCGAATACGTTCTACTGCATCTTTGGCTTTTTTGTCAACTGCTTTCTGCGTGTCTCTGTTCTTTAAAACATCCTGGAGTTCTTGATGGTTGATGGTATGATAATCAAACGGGTACGCTGTGATTTGCTGCAGGTGTAAACCTTCAAATGCAACACAACACAGTTAAGATACTCAGTGTTAAAGCCTTTCTCACTGTGGACCAACATGACAAGACTTACAAAATGATTCAACCTTCAAAACACCTCAAACAGTGGATAAAAGAAAACCAAGTCTGTGACCACCTTTAAACTCTTTTATTTTCTTGTGATATTTGTGCCTTTGTATATGTATTCTTTTAGTAACTTGTATTTCTCTGCCTGCCTAGGGACAACAGATGTAAATTAGCACTTTTGCTAAAATCTGGCATTTTTACAGCTGTAATTGTTACAGCTGTTCATTAATGTGCACTGTCCCTAACAAATAAATTAAAAAAAAAAAAAAAAAGAGGAAAGGCAGTAGAGACGATCCAAACGCATAACAACTGTCAGACATTGTATAAAGCACTGGAGTAAAGACTAGAATTACATATGCATAACACCAGGAGCAGGAACAGGACTAACACAGACAGACAGACAGACAGACAGACAGACAGACAGACAGACAGACAGACAGACAGACAGACAGGGGGAATGGCAGACAGACAGACAGACAGGGGGAATGGCTGACAGCAGAAAGAGAAAACAGAAAAACCTCTGTGACTATAAAACTTAGATGTTTATATGTAGATTTATATGAGGATATTACCTATTTGCTTGAACTGGTCGTATTTGAATGTTACACAGATAAACGTCTGAGCGTTTGTCTTTCCATTACCAGGGTAGAAGTTATTTGCTTCTGTTCTGAAAGGGAAGTTTGGTAAGCTGTGTAGGAGCCAGACTCCAGTGCTGGTCTTGTCCACCATCACGACTCCTGAGGACACAGACAGACAGACAGATAGACAGACAGACACACTCACGCACGCAGGCACACAGACAGACAGACAGAGGGGCGGGCGGGCGGGCGGAACGACAGACAGACACAGAGGCAGACAGACAGACAGACAGACACACACACACACACACACACACACACAGGCAGACAGACGGACGGACAGACAGATGGACAGACACACACAGACAGACAGACAGACAGACAGACAGACAGACAGACAGACAGACAGACAGACAGACAGACAGACAGACAGACAGACAGACAGACAGACAGACAGACACACACACACACACACACACACACAGGCAAACAGACCAAATCCAGTTAAGGGCCCCATGGCATTCAGACTGACTAGACTCTGTGTTTGGCTGGAAACATGACGAAGGTTCAAAGAGACGTTTCTCTGCTCACCTTTACTGTGGCCGTATTTTTCACTAGCAGTACCACTTCCACCAACTTTTCCTGTTTTCGGGTCTATCTCATATGGATACTGATCATTGTAGCTGATGAATCCAAAGTTGTCTGACTATAAATGAAGCAGAAGAAAGAGAAGAAAGAGAAGAAACATTATTCTCTCAGTTTGCATCACTGGGTCACTGAGAAGGTTTTGATTTAAATGTTTATTTCGAACATGTAAAAGAAAAACAGGAATTATCAGAAAATAATGATGTTACACAAAATAGAAAGCATAACTAGGTGTGTGTGTGTGTGTGTGTGTGTGTGTGTGTGTGTGTGTGTGTGTGTGTGTGTGTGTGTGTGTGTGTGTGTGTGTGTGTGTGTGTATAATTAGATACATGAATAACAAACATTTTCATGTTCGCATATATATATGCTCGTATATATATATATATATGTATATATATACAGTATATATATATATATATATATACATATACAGCTCCGGAAAAACATTAAGAGACCACTTCAAATGTTCAGTGTCTCTTGTTTTACTCTTTTTTTATTATCAATATATTTATTGGTTTTTCCTTTTTTTTAATTTTTTTTTTAATTTAACCTTTATTTACCCAGGCAAGCAAATTAAGAACAAAATTCTTATTTTCAAGTGCAGCCTGAAGGGGAAGAGGGAGGGGAGTGCTAAAAGTGAAAACAAGGTTATATATATATATTACACTTTTACAAAAATATATAAAATACACTTTAAAAAAATTCAATATAATACAATACAATAAATTAAACAGTTAATCAATAGGGTATGACAGGAAGGGCAACTAGCAGGTGCAGGAGTCAACTAAGATTTCTTGCAGGTTTTGTTTGAAGACAGAGAGAGAGGTGAAGACAGAAAGTTTAAGGGTGTTTTGAAGGGTGTACCAGTCAAAGGCTGCAGCGAACCGGAAGGCACTGCGTCCAAAGACAGTGCGGACTTTGGGGATGGAGAGGTTAATGAATGCACTGGACCTTAGATTGCGGGCAGGGTGGGAGAGGTGTAGAAGAGAAGAGAGGTAGAGAGGTGTTATTCCGAGAATGGTTTTATATATGAGCAGAAACCAGTGATGGAGCCGTCTGGTGTGAAGGGAAGTCCAGTCTACCAGGTTGTAGAGGTCGCAGTGGTGAGTGGTGAGTGGTGAATGGAGCCCCTGTAGCAAAGCGGATGGCAGAATGGTGGAGTGGGTCCAATTTGCTGAGAGTGGAGTGAGATGCAATTCTGTAGATGGTGTCACCGTAATCAAAAATGGGCAGGATGGTCATTTTGACGAGTGTGTGTTTGGCTGCACGAGTGAAGGAGGCCTTATTGCGGTAAAGGAAGCTCAGACGAGCTTTGACTTTAGATTGAAGGTGCTTGATGTGGGTGGTAAATGAGAGGGATGAATCCAGCCAGAGGCCAAGGTATTTGTAACAGGATACAAATTCGAGCTCAGAGCCGTCAGCACAAAGGATTTTTGGGACAGAGGTGGGAGCGTGTTTCCGGTCAAAGATAATGCATTTGGTTTTTTTGGTGTTGAGGAGAAGATGAAGGCTATGGAAATGCTGTTCTACAGAAGTGGGGCGGCAGTGGCGAAGTGGTAGGGAGTTCGCCTCTGGTGTGCAGGGTCGGAGGTTCGATCCCCCGTCTCCCCGCCACATGTCGAAGTGTCCCTGGGCAAGACACTGAACCCCGAATTGCTCCCGATAGTTAGCTTAGTTAACTTAGCACCCTAGTGCTAAGCCTACCCTGCGTGGTAGCTGCTGCTATCGGTGTATGAATGTGTGTGTGACTGGGTGAATGTGTACAAAACAATGTAAAGCGCTTTGGGTCTGTGAATAACGGAGATAAAGCGCTATATAAGTCCATTTACCATTTACCAAGTGAGACTGTGTTGTAGTGTGGCCGCCACAGAGGGGAGAGAAGGGCCCTCTGAGTATATGATGGTGTCATCGGCATATAGGTGGATCTTGGAGTTGCCTGCATTCCTGGTTATATTGTTAATGTAGATGGAGAATAGCGTTGGGCCTAGAATAGAACCCTGTGGCACCCCTTTGGTGATGGTGAGAGGGGCTGATTGGAAGTTATCCGATTTAACTTGCTGGACTCGGTGGACTAAGTAGCTGGCGAACCAATTGCAGGAGTGTGGTGAAAGACCGATGCTGGAAAGCCTCTGTAGGAGGATGGGATGGATGACGGACTCAAAGGCCTTAGAGAGGTCAATGAAGGCAGCGATGCAGGTCTGCTTGGAGTCCAGAGAGGAAACAATATCATCCAGGACCTTCAGCGTGGCTGTGGTGCACCCATGGCCTGGCCGGAACCCAGACTGCAAGTTGGACAGGATGTTGTTGGAGGTTAAGAAGTGGCTGAGCTGTTTATGTACCAGTTTCTCTAAGACCTTAGCCAGGCACGGCAGGATGGAAATAGGCCTATAACAGTTGGGATCCGAGCTGGAACCTCCTTTGAAGAGAGGGAAGACAAGTGCGGATTTCCAGTCTAAAGGGAAGATGGACAGTTCCAGAGACATGTTGAAAAGCCGTGTGATGGGGACAGCTATGACAGGAGCAGCAGCTTTTAAAAACATAGGCGCGAGCCCGTCAGAGCCAGCTGACTTGTTGGAGTCCAGTTTGGTGAGATTCTCTAAGACTTCTGAGGTCGTAATGGGTCTGAAGGAGAAAGTGCCAGAGCTGGAGGTTGTAGGTGAAGGTGAAAGCGAAGGAGCAGCAGTGGAGGGCTTAGTAGGGAAAACATGAGCTGAGTTAACAAAATGCTGATTGAAAAGTGAGGCCATATGAGACTTGTCAGTAACAACAGTGTCACCAAAGGTCATTGCATTGGGAAGGTGGGGTGAAGTGAGCTTGTTTTCCATGGACTTAACCGTTTTCCAAAACTTCCTGGGGTCAGAGCCGCAGGATGCAAATTTGTCCAGAAAATGAGTGACTTTAGCTTTTCTGACAGCCTGAGTGCTTTTATTTCTGCATTGCCGAAAGGCAAGCCAATCAGCAGGAGACTGGGAGGAACGGGCTTTCTGCCATAAGGTGTTCTTCTGGCAAATTAAAGCAGCCAAATCACTTGAAAACCAGGGGCTGAAACAAGAACAACAATACAAAAACAATAGAAATACAATACACACACAACCAATACACAATATACAATTTAAACCCAATGATAATCAAACACCAACAACCATGACAAACCATGACTCAGTTTGAGTCATGGTTTCCTCTCATGAAAAGTTTAAAAAATGATCCTCACCATTTTATCCTTATCTTTAAACATGGGGGCGAGGGTGTTTGCCAGGACGCCTGCCTGATGGTCGATGAGCCTCTGGTTAATGACGTCATAATGATAGGTAGGTTGAACTTGAGTTGAATCAATGTAAATATATTCCACACCACCTGGCCTCTTATACATGATGAACCTGATAACGAGCAGAGGAGAGAAACGTCAGTCAGAAGAAACAATACTGACTCTATAAATCACTGGTCTCTCAGTGTAACAAACTCTTCTCTGTACGTCTGTGCTCATCATATAGTCAGAGGAGATATAGCACAGCAATAGTACAGCAATCTGTATTTATAAAATATGCAATGTAGTGCTTTTTCTTAAACTTTTTTATCCTCTATGTATTTATATTATTATATCTTGTTTAGTTTTGTAGTTTTTATTGTTCTTACCTGTATTTAGTCTTAATTTTTCATTGTCTCTTTCAATACAATTAAAATATGCCTCTTTAAAGCCTTCTGTCCGAAAGCAGACACAGAAACAAACTTTACTTTGAAGGAAACGTGATATTAAAGGATATGAAAGAAACTCACCAGTCCACTTCTTTATTCTTTTCATTCCTGCAGGTCACTTCAAGCTTTGGTGGAAGTTTCTTAATGCTGCAGCAGAGCAGACTAACAATTTGTTATCTGTTCATGCCTCTCTAAAGCCTTGTGTCTCAAAACTGCCACTGAAATAAACTTTACTTTGATGGAAACGTGCTTTTAAAGAACATGAAAGCAACTCACCTGACCACTTTTACTTACTTTGCCTTGCTGATCTTTTTGGTGACGGTCTTTGGTTGAAGTTTCTTAGAGCTGCAGCAGATCAGACTGTTAATGTTGTATGTGTTCATGCCTCTCTAAAGCCTTATGTCTGAAAGCTGCCACTGAAATAAACTCACCCGTCATCACTGCTCTTTACTGCAGTGGCCCCAGAGATGCAGCAGATCAGAATGACACACACGGTCAGCCGCCACATAACGCCCTGAAACACAGACTTCAATTATTAGTTCCACTGTATTCTTTAAATGTAAAATGACCTCATTAAAGGGATAGTTCAGTATTATTGAAATGTGGTTGTATGAGGTATTATGCATAGTTTGTGTGTAACCTTATGGAGACACACACACATACATACATACACACACTCTCATTCTCACTCTCTCACACACCCCACACACACACACACACACACACACACACACACACACACACACACACACACACACACACACACACACACACACACACACACACACACACACACACACACACACACACACACACACACACACACACACACACACACACACTCCTTCAGCCAAATTAGTGTGTTACCTTATGGAGATGGTCATCAGTCACTATAAGGAGTTTGGGGGAGACGTGGCTGTAGCAGAAGTCAGCTTTGTATTGTTGCAGAGGGGACAGAAGAGAAACGGTATCTCGCCATGTAGTATATAAATGCTTCTATTGTATTCGATTGTACACTACATGTAGGTTTTTTCACTCCTCATGCACCGGGAGACAGTATTATGTATCACTATGGAAACTCGTGCCGATGCATTGCAGTGTATCTCTCAGCCAATCAATCAAAAAGAAAAATCCTGAATTTAGTGTACAATTGAACGCATATATATATATATATATATATATATATATATATATATATATATATATATATTCTTTAGGTAAGCATTTATATACTGTGTATATGGTGAAAAGCGTTTCTCTTCTGTCCCCCTCTGCAACAGCACAAGGCTGACTTCTGCTACAGCCACGTCTCCCCCAAACTCCTTATAGTGACTGATGGTCATCTCCATAAGGTAACACACTAACTATGCAGAAGAACTGTGTGTGTGTGTGTGTGAATAGCCCTGAGATCTAAACCTATCCTTAATAAAATATGTATTAAACAGTCCCATCTGGACTTTTCACAAGGACTCAACTACAAGGAATGACAAATTTTGGTTTGAAATTAATCTGTATTTTCTTTTATGAGGGGCTCGTCATGGGGGTTCAATTATAGAAGCAATGGACACATTACAATATAAATGTTTTTGTTTCCTCATATGGACCAAAATGTTTGAAGTATGTGGTTTCACTACTTAACTACACAAAGTCATTGATCTGCTAGAATCAATATATAAATATAAATGTAGTTGAACTACCAGCGAGCTACAGCAACATGGAGTTACACTAGTTTCATTACACAGAGTTCCCTACTCAACAACACTGGTTTCCTCTCTGTAAAGCAGCATGTACACGGAATCCATTAATAACAAGTATTAAGTAGAAATTATTCTTCGATTCGGAGTTACATTACATTTTATTTAGCTGACACTTTTATCCAAAGCGACTTCCATTAAGGTCATTCAACCATGAAGGTACAAACTCAGAACAACAGGAATCACGTCAGTACTATAGCTTCAGATAAACCAAACTACAAAGTGACACAGGGTCGGAGGTTCGATCCCCCGTCTCCCCGCCACATGTCGAAGTGTCCCTGGGAAAGACACTGAACCCCGAATTGCTCCTGATAGTTAGCTTAGTTAACTTAGCACCCTAGTGCTAAGCCTACCCTGCGTGGTAGCTGCTGCTATCGGTGTATGAATGTGTGTGTGACTGGGTGAATGTGTACAAAACAATGTAAAGCGCTTTGGGTCTGTGAATAACGGAGATGAAGCGCTATATAAGTCCATTTACCAACTACATGGAGATGTAACAAGTGCAATTTTTTTTCCTTCAACTGTTCAACCAATCAGAGAGAGTTTCCATAAACTGTGTGTCACATCACACACACAGCTGTTCTGTTGTTTCTACAGAAGAGACAATAATCTGTCAAACACAAAAAAACACAGTAACTCATTTTGTGAAACTGTTAAAACCTTCTAAACGGCTAGTGTCTTATTCTTTGAGATTAATGTATTTCCTCCCTGTTCCGTCATATACAATCAAACACAGAACATGAGAAAGCCAGTGACAGTGCAGAGGAGTTGGTCTCTTACCTGCTTCATCTTCATCTTGTCCAGAGTTCCTGAGACAGTGAAATGCTGCGACGCTTCAGCTCTTTATGTCTCGCTGCCCGTCCCATCAGACCAGCCAATCAGCGCTCACGTTACACGTCATTATAAAGTTTAACGTTGGTTAGAAATAGTTTCCTTATACGGTGGTTTAAACTTCTAGTAGAGGATCGCACAGCGTGACGAATATGCAAAATTAATGAACAGATAAACTGAATGGAATCGAAAAACAAGTCTTGGAACCGGTTCTTGATAAGTTTTTACATGGAACTGATAACTGTTAGGCAGCCACACGCACACACACACACACACACACACACACACACACACACACACACACACACACACACACACACACACACACACACACACACACACACACACACACACACACACACACACACACACACACACACACACACACAACAAGCCCCTCCAGAAGCTTCGGCTCATTCAGTTGATGTAAACTGAGCAAAGAGCTTCTGTCCTCACAGTTAAAACCTGAGGAAGGGTCCCAAAGGCCGCTACTATAATATCCTGTACAGTATATTGGGTGGACAAATGTACCCTACTAGGCTCAAATTGACCATCCTCACACTCAAATGTATTGTGGGGGGGGAATTCCTTAACATAAAAATGTTTCAATCTTGCAGAGGAGATTACACATGGCGGGTATTTCTCTTATCCTTCTAACCTTCTAATTACGATTTTTGTCGATAAATCAAGTGTAGTTCCACCCTCTTGAGTCAAAATAGGTACGGTAATGTTTGTATCCTTCTCCACTTTTGGGGTGAAATGTACCTAAATATATTCACTCCAGTGCTGTTCTGAAGTCAAAGTTTGGGGCATTTTGCGCTTCACTTGCATCACACACAGGTGAGCGTTTGCATGTGAAGATAAGAACAGCAGCCTGAAGGAGACAGGCCGAGTGATGGGAGGAGTTGGACATTTGCATCGTTGTCTGTTCTCAGTTTGGGCTGATTTTCCTCTGGAGATATGTGAGCGACATGGGGAGTGTGTGAAAGGCCCAGTGAGCCTTTACTCTACAAGGTATTCAAATACTGCCAGAGCTTCTTGTCTCTCTCTCTCTCTCTCTCTCTCTCTCTCTCCCTCTCTCTCTCTCCCTTCCTCTCTCCTTCTCTCTCCCTTCCTCTCTCTCTCTCCCTTCCTCTCTCTCTCTCTCTTCCTCTCTCTCTCTCCCTTCCTCTCTCTCTCTCCCTTCCTCTCTCTCTCTCTCTTCCTCTCTCTCTCTCCCTTCCTCTCTCTCTCTCCCTCCCTCTCTCTGTCTCCATAGCTTCTTGTCTTTGTGGACAATGAGCTAGTGACACGTTTTAACTGTCACGAGGTCACACATCACATCTGATGGAGCAGTGCGTGCTCCTCTGCTATTGGCTCATCAGATTCTGTTTTGGGATTCGCTCGGTGGCGTGGAGGGTGGAGCATGAACCATGTTGGCTCAGTTCTTCTTTCAGTGTCATCCCCCTTATCTTTCTCTCCCTCTCTCTCTCCCTATGTCTCTCCCTCTCACTCTCTCTCTCCCTCTCTTCAACTTTCAATAAAAGGTTAAAAGAAAATAATAAAAAATATATTTTTGGGCATTTTCAATGCTTTATTAGACAGTGTGTAGAGACAGAGATGAAATGTGTCAGAGAGGGGAATGACAGACAGAGAACGACCCGGGCTGGATTCTAACCCGGGTCTGCTGTGAAGAGGACTGAGACTCTATGGAGGGGGGGGGGGGGGGGGAGGGCACTAACAGATCAGCTGCATTTACAGTTAAGAAACATGGTTTACCAAGTTAAGTTATCAGTCAATAACTGAGTCAATTGCCACATTGAAATTTGATTTTTATCATCTCCCCTCTCAAGTTCCCACACTCCAGAGGGGGTCCTCACACAGGGTCAGCCATAGTACAGCACCCCTGGAGCAGTTTGGGGTTAAGTGTCTTGCTCAAGGACACAATGGTAGAGATGGTGGGCACCATATATGTAATAGCAGCCACCACTAGTTTTACTACTAACACCCTCCTGTCTGATGCCGGGGATCCAACCAGTTTAGGTTACTGGTCGGCCCCTCTTTCAACTCTCTAGGAAATCCAACCATCCTGTTATTTAAATGACAGTCAGTATTTTATAACAGATGTGTCCGATAGAGGTTGGATCTGACTGACTGACTTGACCCAGAGTTGAGACTATATAACAGAACTCAAGTGACTTTGATGACACCTTTTTGACTTTATATTTTCTGCTTAACATTTGCCTTTAGTTTAAACAATGTCCTTAGAAACCTGTAGAGTAGAGTACGCCATGTTAGTTGTTCATTTATGTTTATGTGTTCACTTTTACAGTTGTGTGTTTCTGTTCTTCAAAAGAAAAAAGAGAATTCAAAAGTAAAGTATTTTAAACTAAAAGCAGTCCTCATCACAGAGCCTTGACCAGGAGCTGAGCCTCTGGTCTCCTGCTTTGCATCAGCCTGTGTTCCTCTGGAGCAGTGCGTGCTCCTCTGCTATTGGCTCATCAGATTCTGTTTTTTTAAAGATTATTTTTTAGGATTCGCCCCATGGCGTGGAGGGTGGAGCATGTTGGGTCAGTCCTTGTTTCAGTGTCATCCCCCTCTCTTTCTCTCTCTCTCCCTCCCTCTTTCTCTCTCTCTCTCTCTCTCTCCCTCTCTCTCTTTCTCTCTCTCTCTCTCCCTCTGTCTCCCTCTGTCTCTCTCCTCCCTCTTTCCCCATACCCACTCTGCTCTTCAGCTGTCAATAAAAGTATAACAATATCTTTGAAAAGAAAATAAATTATTATGGCAATTTCCATGCTTAAATTGATAGTGCAGAGAGAGAGGGATGAAATGTGTCAGAGAGGGAATGACAGACAGAGAACGACCCGGGCTGGATTCTAACCCGGGTCTGCTGTGAAGAGGACTGAGACTCTATGGAGGGGGGGGGGCTCTTACTTTATGTTAGTCTGTCCCAGCGAGTGTCTTTCAGTCTGTGTTGGTTAGAGTTTTATATTTTCCTTTACAAAAGCAGCTTTCCTGCATCAGAGAAGTTTAATAACTTGAGCCTTTGCATGTGAAGATAAGGAACAGCAGCCTGAAGGAGCCAGGCCGAGTGATGGGAGGAGTTGGACTTTTGCATCGTTGTCCGTTCTCAGTTTGGGCTGATTTTCCTCTGGAGTCTTTTCACTGGGAGATATGTGAGCGACATGGGGAGTGTGTGAAAGGCCCAGTGAGCCTTTACTCTACAAGGTATTCAAATACTGCCATAGCTTCTTGTCTTTGTGGACAATGAGCTAGTGACACGTTTTAACTGTCACAAGGTCACACATCACATCTTATGGAGCAGTGCGTGCTCCTCTGCTATTGGCTCATCAGATTCTCTTTTGGGATTCGCTCGGTGGCGTGCAGGTGGAGCATGAACCATGTTGGCTCAGTTCTTCTTTCAGAGTCATCCCCCTTCTCTTTCTCTCCCTCTCTCTCCCTCTCTCTCTCCCTATGTCTCTCCCTCTCACTCTCTCTCCCTCCCTCCCCCTCTCTCTCTCTCTCTCCCTCTGTCTGTCTGTCTCTCTTTCTTTCTCTCTTCAACTTTCAATAAAAGGTTAAAAGAAAATAATAAAAAATAAAAAAAATGGGCATTTTCAATGCTTTATCAGACAGTGTGTAGAGACAGAGATGTGATGAAATGTGTCAGAGAGGGGAATGACATGCAGAGAACGACCCGGGCTGGATTCTAACCCGGGTCTGCTGTGAAGAGGACTGAGACTCTATGGAGGGGGGGGGGGGGGGGGGAGGGCACTAACAGATCAGCTGCATTTACAGTTAAGAAACATGGTTTACCAAGTTAAGTTATCAGTCAATAACTGAGTCAATTGCCACATTGAAATTTGATTTTTATCATCTCCCCTCTCAAGTTCCCACACTCCAGAGGGGGTCCTCACACAGGGTCAGCCATAGTACAGCGCCCCTGGAGCAGTTTGGGGTTAAGTGTCTTGCTCAAGGACACAATGGTAGAGATGGTGGGCACCATAGATGTAATAGCAGCCACCACTAGTTTTACTACTAACACCCTCCTGTCTGATGCCGGGGATTCAACCAGTTTAGGTTACTGGTCGGCCCCTCTGTCCTCTCTAGGTAATCCTCCCATCCTTTATTTTAAATGACAGCCAGTATTTTATAACAGATGTGTCCGATAGAGGTTGGATCTGACTGGACTGATTTGACCCAGAGTTGAGACTATATAACAGAACTGAAGGGACTTTCATGACACCTTTTTGACTTTATATTTTCTGCTGAACATTTACCTTTAGTTTAAACAATGTCCTTAGAAACCTGTAAAGTAGAGTACGCCATGTTAGCTGTTCATTTATGTTTATGTGTTCACTTTTACAGTTGTGTGTTTCTGTTCTTCAAAAGAAAAAAGAGAATCCAAAACTAAAGTATGTTAAACTAAAAGCAGTCCTCATCACAGAGCCTTGACCAGGAGCTGAGCCTCTGGTCTCCTGCTTTGCATCAGCCTGTGTTCCTCTGGAGCAGTGTGTGCTCGTCTGCTATTGGCTCAGCAGATTCTGTTTTTTTAAAGATTATTGTTTAGGATTCGCTCCATGGCGTGGAGGGTGGAGCATGTTGGGTCAGACCTTGTTTCAGTGTCATCCCCCTCTCCCTCTCCTCTCCTCTCTCTGTCTCTCCCCCCCCTCCTCTCTCTTCTCTCCCCCTCCCTCTCTCTTTCTCTCCCCCCCTCTCTCTCTCTACCTCTCCTCCCCATTTGCACCCTGCACTCTCTGCTCTTACACTTTAAATAAAAGATTAAATTAAAAGAATAAAAAATAAAATTTCTTGGCATTTTCAATGCTTTATTAGACAGTGTGTAGAGACAGAGATGAAATGTGTCAGAGAGGGAATGACATGCAGAGAACGACCCGGGCTGGATTCTAACCCGGGTCTGCTGTGAAGAGGACAGACAGACAGAGAGGGGAATGACATGCAGAGAACGACCCGGGCTGGATTCTAACCCGGTCTGCTGTGAAGAGGACTGAGACTCTATGGAGGAGGGGGGGGGGGCTCTTACTTTATGTTAGTCTGTCCCACCGAGTGTCTTCCAGTCTGTGTAGGTTAGGGTTTTATATTTTCCTTTACAAAAGCAGCTTTCCTGCATCAGAGAAGTTTAATAACTTGAGCCTTTGTGTGAAGATAAGAACAGCAGCCTGAAGGAGACAGGATTCTGCTGTGAAGAGGACAGACAGACAGACAGACAGACAGACAGACAGACAGACAGACAGACAGACAGACAGACAGACAGACAGACAGACAGACAGACAGACAGACAGACAGACAGACAGACAGAGAACGACCCGGGCTGGATTCTAACCCGGTCTGCTGTGAAGAGGACAGACAGACAGACAGACAGACAGACAGACAGACAGACAGAGAACGACCCGGGCTGGATTCGAGTGATGGAGGAGTTGGACATTTGCATCGTTGTCTGTTCTCAGTTTGGGTGGGGACATGGGGAGTGTGTGAAAGGCCCAGTGAGCCTTTACTCTACAAGGTATTCAAATACTGCCAGAGCTTCTTGTCTCTCTCTCTCTCTCTCTCTCTCTCTCTCTCCCTCTCTCTCTCTCCCTTCCTCTCTCCTTCTCTCTCCCTTCCTCTCTCTCTCTTCCCTTCCTCTCTCTCTCTCTCTTCTCTCTCTCTCTCTCCCTTCCTCTCTCTCTCTCCCTTCCTCTCTCTCTCTCTCTTCCTCTCTCTCTCTCCCTTCCTCTCTCTCTCTCCCTCCCTCTCTCTGTCTCCATAGCTTCTTGTCTTTGTGGACAATGAGCTAGTGACACGTTTTAACTGTCACAAGGTCACACATCACATCTGATGGAGCAGTGCGTGCTCGTCTGCTATTGGCTCATTTTTTTCTCTTTTTTTAATAACTTGAACGTTTGCATGTGAAGATAATGAACACAAGCCTGAAGGAGACAGGACGAGTATATGTTACACACACACACACAAGTAGTTGTTCATTTATGTTTATGTGTTCACTTTTAACGGTTGTGTGTTTGTGTTCTTTAAAAGAAAAAAGAGAATCCAAAACTAAAGTATTTTAAACAGCTACGTTTTTTAGGATTCGCTCCGTGGCGTGGAGGGTGGAGCATGTTGGGTCAGTCCTGGTTTCAGTGTCATCCCCCTCTTCTCTCTCTCTCTCTCTCTCTCTCCTCTTCTCTCCCTCTCTCTCCTCTCTCCTCTCTCTCTCTCTCCTCCCTCCCTCTCTCTCTCTCTTCTCTCTCTCTCCTCTCTCTCTCTCTCTCTCTCCTCTCTCTCTCTCTCTCTCTCTCTTCCTCTCTCTCTCTCCTCTCTCCCTCCTCTCTCTCTCTCTCTCTCTCCTCTCTCTCTCTCCCTCTCTCTCTCCTCTCCTTCTCTCTCCTTCCTCTCTCTCTCTCTCCGTCTCTTCTCTCTCTCCCTCCTCTCTCTCTCTCTCTCTCTCTCCCTCCCTCTCTCTCTCTCTCTCTCCTCTCTTCTCTCTTCTCTCCTCTCTCTCTGTCTCTCTCCTCTCCTCCTCTCTCTCTCTCTCTCCTCTCTCCTCTTCTCTCTCTCTCTCCTCTCTCTCTCTCTCTCTCTTCTCTTCTCTCTCTCTCTCTCTCCTCTCTCTCTCTCCTCTCCCTCCTCTCTCTCTTCTGTCTCTCTTCCTCTCCTCTCCTCCCTCCTCTCTCTCTCTCTCTTCTCTCTCTCTCTCTCTCTCTCTTCTTCCTCTCTCCTCTCTCTCTCTCCTCTCCTCCTCCCTCTCTCTCTCTCTTCTCTCCCCTCCCCTCCTCTCTCTCTCTCTCTCTTCTCTCCTTCTCCCTCTCTCTCTCCCTCTCTCTCTCTCCTCTCTCTCTCTCTTCTTCTCTCTCTTCTCTCCTCTTCCCTCTCTCTCCCTCTCTCTCTCTCTCTCTTCCTCTCTCTCTCTCTCTCTCTCTCTCTCTCTCTCTCCTCTCCTCTCTCTCTCTCTCTCTTCTCTCTCTCTCTCCTTCTCTCTCTCCCTCCCTCTCCTCTGTCTCTCTCTCTTCTCTCTCTCTCTCCTCTCTCTCTCCTCTCTCCTGTCTCTCTCTCTCTCTCTCTCTCTCCTTCTCCTCTCCTCTCTCCCTCTCCTTCTCTCTCTCTCTCCCTCCTTCCCTTCCCTCCCTTCTCTCTCTGTCTCTCTCTCTCTCCCTCTCTTCCTCCCTAGACTAGTAGACTAGAGACTAAGACTCAGAGACTAGAGACTAGAACTAGAGGATAAGACTAAGACTAGAGACTAAGACTGAACTAGAACTAGGATCAAGACTAGAGACTTCGAGACTAGCACCCTACCAGCACCTCTCACTAGCTCCAGATACTCTCTCCTCTCTCGACTAGAGACTAGAGACTAGAGACTAGAGACTAGAGACTAGAGACTAGAGACTAGAGACTAGAGACTAGAGACTAGAGACTAGAGACTAGAGACTAGAGACTAGAGACTAGAGACTAGAGACTAGAGACTAGAGACTAGAGACTAGAGACTAGAGACTAGAGGATAGAGACTAGAGGATAGAGACTAGAGACTAGAGACTAGAGGATAGAGACTAGAGGATAGAGACTAGAGACTAGAGACTAGAGACTAGAGACTAGAGACTAGAGACTAGAGACTAGAGACTAGAGGATAGAGACTAGAGACTAGAGGATAGAGACTAGAGACTAGAGGATAGAGACTAGAGACTAGAGGATAGAGACTAGAGACTAGAGACTAGAGACTAGAGACTAGAGACTAGAGAACTAGAGACTAGAGACTAGAGACTAGAGACTAGAGGATAGAGACTAGAGACTATAGAGAGACTAGAGACTAGAGACTAGAGACTAGAGACTAGAGACTAGAGACTAGAGACTAGAGACTAGAGACTAGAGACTAGAGACTAGAGGATAGAGACTAGAGGATAGAGACTAGAGGATAGAGACTAGAGGATAGAGACTAGTAGACTAGAGACTAGAGACTAGAGATAGAGACTAGAGACTAGAGGATAGAGACTAGAGACTAGAGACTAGAGACTAGAGACTAGAGACTAGAGACTAGAGACTAGAGACTAGAGACTAGAGATGAGATAGAGACTAGAGACTAAGGATGAGACTAGAGACTAGAGACTAGAGATAGAGACTAGAGACTAGAGATAGAGACTAGAGACTAGAGACTAAGAAGAGACTAGAGTAGCTAGAGACTAGAGACTAGAGGATAGAGACTAAGAGACTAGAGAGACTAAGAAGAGACTAGAGACTAGAGACTAGAGACTAGAGACTAAGTAGAGATAAGAGACTAGAGACTAGAGACTAAGAAGGACTAGAGACTAGAGACTAGAGACTAGAGACTAGAAGGACTAGAGACTAGAGACTAGAGATAGAGACTAGAGACTAGAGACTAGAGACTAGAGATAGAGACTAGAGACTAGAGACTAAGATAGAGACTAGAGACTAGAGACTAGAGGATAGAG
Organism: Ammodytes dubius; assembly: GCA_026122265.1. Taxonomy (NCBI): domain Eukaryota; kingdom Metazoa; phylum Chordata; class Actinopteri; order Uranoscopiformes; family Ammodytidae; genus Ammodytes; species Ammodytes dubius. The sequence continues at coordinate 27,744,520 of CM047524.1, read as the reverse complement.
ACTAGAGACTAGAGACTAGAGACTAGAGACTAGAGACTAGAGATAGAGACTAGAGATAGAGATAGAGACTAGAGACTAGAGATAGAAACTAGAGAAAGATAAGATAGAGACTAGAGATAGGACTAGAGACTAGAGACTAGAAAGGGTAGAGGACTAGAGACTAGAGACTAGAGCTAGAACTAGAGAGACTAGAGACTAGAGACTAGAGACTAGAGACTAAGATAGAGACTAGAGACTAGAGACTAGAGACTAGAGACTAGAGGACTAGAAGACTAGAGGACTAAGAGACTAGAGATAGAGATAAGAGAGACTAGAGGACTAGAGACTAGAGACTAGAGACTAGAGATAGAGACTAGAGACTAGAGACTAGAGACTAGAGACTAGAAGACTAGAGACTAGAGACTAGAGACTAGAGACTAGAGACTAGAGACTAGAGACTAGAGACTAGAGACTAGAGACTAGAGAGGATAAGACTAGAGACTAGAGACGTAGAGATAGAGACTAGAGACTAGAGATAGAGACTAGAGACTAGAGACTAAGATGAGCGATAGAGACTAGAGACTAGAGACTAGAGATAGAGACTAGAGACTAGAGACTAGAGACTAGAGACTAAGACTAGAGACTAGAAGACTAGAGACTAGAGACTAGAGACTAGAGACTAAGATAGGACTAGAATAGAGACTAGAGATAAGATAGAGACTAGAGACTAGAGACTAGAGATAGAGACTAGAGACTAGAGACTAGAGACTAAGAGATAAGAAGACTAGAGACTAGAGACTAAGATAGAAGAATAGAGACTAGAGGACTAGAGACAGATAGAGACTAGAGACTAGAGGATAGAGACTAGAGACTAGAGACTAAGAGAACTAGAGATAGAGACTAGAGACTAAGATAGAGACTAGAGTAGACATAGAGACTAGAATGAACTAGAGATAGAGACTAGAGACTAGAGGATAGAGACTAGAGACTAGAGACTAGAGACTAGAGACTAGAGACTAGAGACTAGAGACTAAGAGAGACTAGAGACTAGAGACTAGAGACTAGAGACTAAGACTAGAGAGACTAGAGACTAAGACTAGAGACTAGAGACTAGAGACTAGAGACTAGAGACTGAGAGATAGAGACTAGAGACTAGAGACTAGAGCTAGAGACTAGAGACTAGAGACTAGAGACTAGAGAAAGACTAGAGACTAGAGACTAGAGACTAGAGACTAGAGACTAGAGACTAGAGACTAGAGACTAGAGACTAGAGACTAGAGACTAGAGACTAGAGACTAGAGACTAGAGACTAGAGACTAGAGACTAGAGACTAGAGACTAGAGATAGAGACTAGAGACTAGAGACTAGAGACTAGAGACTAGAGACTAGAGACTAGAGGATAGAGACTAGAGACTAGAGATAGAGACTAGAGATGACTAGAGACTAGAGACTAGAGGACTAGAGACTAGAGACTAGAGATAGAGACTAGAGACTAGAGACTAGAGACTAGAGACTAGAGACTAAGATAGACTAGAGACTAGAGACTAGAGACTAGAGACTAGAGACTAGAGACTAGAGACTAGACTAGAGACTAGAGACTAGAGACTAGAGGATAGAGACTAGAGGATAGAGACTAGAGACTAGAGACTAGAGACTAGAGACTAGAGACTAGAGACTAGAGACTAGAGACTAGAGGATAGAGACTAGAGACTAGAGACTAGAGACTAGAAGACTAGAGACTAGAGACTAGAGACTAGAGACTAGAGACTAGAGACTAGAGACTAGAGGATAGAGACTAGAGGAGGAGACAGAGGAGGAGATGCTGTAGAAGATGAAGGAGAGGCTAGAGAAGGAGAGGCTGGAGGAGATGGAAGAGAGGCTGGAAATTCACAGGTGAGGTTCAATAATGATTAATATGTTAATCATGAGATTCAGCATTGTGTCAAATATTAGTCTGATTATGACCTGAATAACAATAGGGCTATATTAATAGTGTGTTTGCAGTAGTTGCTACAGCGTGGTCAAATGTATACTGTGATTTCTTAGGAAACTGATCCAAATGGAGAGAGCAGATCTAAATGTCTTGCAAAAGCTGGAGGAAACTCTCCTGACTGGAGAAGTGAATGACATTGTAGATCAGTACCCAGAGCTGAACAGGGACATACTTAAGGTCCAACTAGCCATGTTTAGGTCCAAATACACTGTCAAATCTAGTGTTGAAGTGGCAGAAATAATGAGAGGATTGACAGTTGAAGTGATAGGTCTGTTTGAGCAGGTGGAGTCCCTTATCAGGCTGCTTTTAGTCATACCAGTTGCATCAGCTGAGGCTGAAAGAAGTTTCAGTGCTCTCAGGAGGCTTAAAACATGGCTGAGAACCACCATGACTCAAGTCAGATTGAACAATCTTGCAGTCATGTCCATCAGGAGACACTGGACAACATTGACCTTAAAGAAATCTATCAGCAGTTCATTTCTGTTACAGAAAGACGTAGGCATGTGTTTGGTTCTTTCAAATAGGAAGAGCACAATGGACACTAATCTGTGTATATGTTAGTATTAGTGATTCCTGGCTGATGACCCTGCACTGCAGCTGGCTCATGGGCACTGGAGGAAGAAATGCCCAGCAGGAAATTATACTGACCTGTATGTAGCCCCTTTTACCCCAAAAATATAGAGGGCAGGGCCCTAGGTTCTTTAACCCAACTTATTTTCTTCAATCTTAGTTTGGATTCCCTATATATATTTATACCTATGACAACAGTACCCTTAATATTCTTAAACATGTACCATATAAACAATTAAACAGACAAACAAAGTGGTAAGTAATTAAATGTTTACTTAATTTTCTTATAAAATAAAATACAAAATGAATGGGCATACAATTCAACCCTTTTAGTTATCCCACAGCTTAAACAGAAACAAGGTACCTACACTAAGCCGGCATATAATATTACTAAACAAAGAAAATAGTCCTTTCAAAAAAAAAAACCGTTGCAGGCCTGTTGACGCTAAGTCCTCTTCGCTCCTTTGAGCTACAGCACTTTACTCACAACTCCATTTCGAATGTCTGCGGAAGTTCACGGTCGGGGAAAAGGGAACAAGAGGCAGAGTCCTCTTCACCAGAGGAAGGTGTAGCATCCACGTGGCTACACCCGCTATCTGGCCTTGGTGGTCCACGGTAGGTCCAGTGGCGTCGGTCTGTTGGCGGGTTTAGCTAATGACGACTCCTCTCAGCTAACTGGGCTAGCTAACTGCTCCGGGGCTTAATGCAGCTTCTAGTAACTTTCGTGCTGAACGATACGGCAGCATGCACTTATCAGGCAGGAACACTTGCAGTTGTTGGGGCTGATATGCCATCAACCTTAAATAAACTACAACTGACTCCTTATTTACGGAAACGTGAGCTACGTTTCCTACCCTCGTCTTTGCCTCTCACCAGCTCTTCTTCCCTCTCTTTTATACCCAAATTCCCACCTCGACCCCCAAACATGTCGTTGCACCCCCTGGTGACTGATGGCTACATTGCAGGTAAATGAATGAAAGGATGTATACAAATGAATAACTAAATAACTTGTACAATATTCCAAAACATTTCGACTGTATGCAATATGAAAAACAATAAACTGGTATTTAACCAATATAGTAATTTTCAACTGGGTTACATATTGATTTTATTTTCAATTATCATTGCGAATACAAAAAAAACCTATCAACATTAGGAAGCACTTTCATATCCCACGGACCCCACCAATGTCCAAATCAAACTTACTCCCTTGGTGTGTGTGTTATTTCATATGTATTGTTGCCCATTGGTTTACATTAATACAGTAAAGCATTGCTTATCAGAACTGTAATGCAGGGGGGCGCCCTTAGCTCAGTTGGTAGGGCGTCTCTACACTATCAATAAAGCATAAAAATGCCAAAAAAACATCTTAAAAAAAAACTGTAATGCAACAAAATACATCTAGTCCAGTACTGCACAAGATTGAGGCTCTTGTGACTATAATAAAATATTGGAGTAGAACAGATAATATGAAAGGTTTATGGAATGTGCTAAAGAATGTGTTGTTAGAAATTGATCTAAAATGACAAGTTACTCAGAGTATTTTACTAGTTTTTTGTAAATAATGTGGCTCATGGAGTTCTCTAGCAGTTTATATATGGAGAATATTCGTTATGAGATTTCAGGAAAGCAGAGAGGTTTAAACAGATATGTCAGCCTTTCCTGGACTATATAACAGTACTGAAGGGACCTACATGACACCTCGTTGACTTTTTATTTTCTGCTTAACATTTGCCTTTAGTTTAAACAATGTCCTTAGAAACCTGTAAAGTAGAGTACGCCATGTTAGTTGTTTGTTTTATTCAGTAGGTGGTGGTTGTGCTTTAAAAAGACAGACAGAAGCACGCAAACACACACGCACAGTTATACAGAAAGATAGACAGACAGACACAGAGAGTGATACAAACAGACAGACAGACAGACAGACACACACACAGAACTAATGCAACATGTGTTCTTTAAAAAATAGCAAAATAAAGTATTTAAAAAAACATTCAGTTTTTATTAAAGAGCAGAAACGTTCTCATTTCACAGATTTTATTTTCACATTTACAACAAAATATGAACGAGTGCAAAGTCCAGTATGAGCTCCAACTGATTCATTTAGTCTTTAAATATTCAGCGACATAATTTAATCTGTCTGTGTGTGTGTGTGTGTGTCTGTGTGTGTCTGTCTGTGTGTGTCTCTGTCTCTGTGTGTGTGTCTGTCTCTGTGTGTCTCTGTCTGTGTGTGTGTCTGTGTGTGTGTGTGTGTGTGTGTCTCTGTGTCTGTGTGTCTGTGTGTGGACATAATTTATTCTAAACATTTATTGTAATACATAGATTTTTTTTTCAAATTTTTACAACTTTATACAAATAAAAGTTTTTTTAAATTTCTATAGCGACCAATCAGAAGCCAGTGCTGCAACACAACCAGGAAATGAGTTTACAGAGCAGGGTCAAGGAGGGGTCATGCGTTTCCATGTGGACATCAGGGAGTGTTGCTCAGCTAGGCTAACGTTCCCCCCCGTCTCCAGTCTTTGTGCTAAGCTAAGATAGGCTAAGCTAAAGGAGTACATTTGAGTAGATTTGGTGAAAAAGAAAAACTGTTGTTTGTGACTTTGTGTTTTTTTGGCTTGAAGAGTCGTCTCCATGGTCACCGCTCTGTTGTCATGGCGTCTCCATTAGGCATGGGCCGGCCTGTCTGTCTGTCTGTCTGTTACAGTGATACCTTGTTATTTTAGCTAACTGTTAGATACCAAACCATCAGAATGTCACATATATAACACGGCCCATGCCTAACATCCCTCCCCATGGTAACAGCCTTAGCTTAGCTTAGCCCCCTCCTGCAGCAGTAGCCTTAGCTTAGCTTAGCTTAGCTTAGCCCCCTCCTGCAGCAGTAGCCTTAGCAGTGTCCTGGCCGCGGCTAGCAAAGCGCCGTGTATAGCGTACTGCGTGACGAGCGCTCCGAAGCCGCGGTAGAAACCGACGTTTCCCTCCTTGCGCCTGATGGCGTGCAGACAGTCTTTGAACCCGTCGTACTGCGTGTTCACTGGCAGCACTAGCGGGCTCGCGGCGCTGCTGCTAGCTAAGATGCTGCTAGCGCCGTCGGTAGCGTCGATGATGGTGCGCGTGCCTTGTAGCGCCAGCCGATGCAGCGCCGTCTCCAGCGGAAACAGAAGCACGTCGGCCACCAGTGAGCCTAGCCACGCCGCGGCTAGCTCGGGGAAATACGACTCCAGAGGGTCAGACGCCATCTTGGGCCGGTCACTGCCATCGGCGGCCATGTTGGATCTGTTGCTGCAGAAAGAAGAGAAGAAGAAGAAGTCAAGAGCTGTGATCTGAGACTCATAGAGAGACACACACACAGACAGACAGACAGACAGACACAGACAGACAGACAGAGAGACAGACAGACAGACACACACCCACCTGTCTTGCTGCCTCTTGCCCCGCTGGTAGACCCAGAGCGCGGCCCGCTGCACGCTAGCGGCCACAGCGTAGCGTAGCACGGCGTGTAGCGCGGCGGGAGCTAGCAGCGAGCTAACGGGGAGGAGACGCCGGCTGTGAGGAGCGCCCACGCCCAGCACGCGGGTCAGACCCTCACGAACGCAGTCCAGCAGCCCCGAGGAAGACTCATCCCGCACGATGTCACTCTGGGAGGGGGGGGGACGGGGGGGGGAGGCATTATTATACTGGTGTTAATGTCACTGTGTGTGTGGGGGGAGGGGGGGCATAGGCATTAAGAGGCAAGATCAAGGAGCCATGTTAGGATGAAATAAATAAGTTAAAGTATGTCCCAAGTGTAGCATACTGCATCCTAACTAGATTATTGTTATGATCAGATGTAGTATGGAGGAAAGGAGAGAGAAAGAGGAGGAGATTTGGAACGCTGGGATTGTATTCAAAGAGTTTTGAATTAATTTTAATATTTACATTTCATTTTATATTTGTTCTAACTTATTTTGTTTGTTTTTAAAGTGACAGCTCTTTAAAACACTGATGATTATTAATTTATATTCACCTGGACGGTCTCAATGAGGCTGGCACAGTAGAACGGGAGAGCCACTATCGCTGTTAACCTGTGGACAGACAGACAGACAGACAGACACACAGACACACAGAATATAGGATCATTATATATAAAGAACCAGAGTTTATCTACATCCTTTGTGACAGCAGCAGAATTAGGGCTGGCCCGAATTATTCGAATACTCGTTCGGAAAATTAGTATTCAGAGCTTGTTTTTTTTTGTTTTTTTCAACAATTTTTTTTTTTTTGCAAGAAGCTAGTACTGCAATATAATGTCATCAAATAATTTTATATTTGGATATAAAAGTTAGTAATATTGTAGTAGTAGTAGTATTGCTCATTTAGGAGGATATTACATCACTAAGTGTCATAGCGCATCCATTACTTCACCTCCGAGCGCGTAAATCTTCAACAAAATATGCAGATACTGTCAAAATCGGTTCCAGGGAGTATATAGGGATTATTAACGTTTTTATTTTTTTTAATGTTGTTTTTGATGGTGTGTTTTTCTGGAACGAATATCCGCTCGGAAAAACCAACTAATATTCGAAGCCTGAAAAATGGCATTCGGGCCAGCCCTAGTACGTATACTGGGATGCTGCTAACATTTGGTTTGTCATTAAAGGATTCTGACCCTTTGAGCAGCAGATGTCCCGCCAGCTGCTTCCAGCTCCACCGGTGAGGAAGCTCTCTAGAACACAGGGATGAAAGGGTTAATACTGTCTGTCTGTCTGTCTGTCTGTCTGTCTGTGTGTAGTGTGTGTGTGTGTTACCGTGGCAGTGTGTGTGTGTTACCGTGGCAGTGGGGTGAATTCACTGATGATGCCCTCTGCTCCCAGCGAGATGCCGTGGACTATGAAGGTGCTGCCCATCCCCTTCCACAGAGACTTTACCCCCTGCAAGAGACAAGACAGCATTAAGACAGACAGACAGACAGACAGACACACACAGACAGACACACAGACACACAGTAACACACAGACAGACACACAGACTCACACACACACAGAGACACACACAGAAAGAGTACATAGTGTATAATCGTACCTGTGCCTTGGTGATGGCGTACATCACTCCCACGGAGGTGAAAGGCGTCAGGTGCAGACAGCGAGCGTGGTAGTTCACCTGAGAATAATAATAAAACATTTTATTTGTTAAAACAATCTCAAAGGGCCAATAGAGCATCTGAGAGCAGCAGCCAATCACAGGCAAGAGAATAACAACAACACTGTTTAACCCTTATGCCCCGTTAAAAAAAAGTTACACTGGGACCGCTTCGTACATTTTGTGTATTTTGACCTTTAAACTGCATTAACATGATGAAAGATCAATATTTTTTCACAATTTTTTTTTCCATTTTTTTCATGAAGGGGTTGTTATTCAATTCATGTTGTGATTTAATAAATCACAAATAAAAATTAACCCTTTAGATGCCATTTTTGATCATATACCACTAACCGCTTTTTTGAAAAATACACATAAATTCAATATTCAAATATTTTTTTTAACTTTGATTATTATTAGTATCACCGGCTCACCCATCTGAATGATAGGTGAGAAAATTATATTTGGTGCATTATTACTTTTTGTTTAATGTCAGATTGAATAAAAAAGTTACACTGGGACCGCTTCGTACATTTTGTGTATTTTGACCTTTAAACTGCATTAAAATGATGAAAGATAAATATTTTTTCACAATTTTTTTTTCCATTTTTTTCATGAAGGGGTTGTTATTCAATTCATGTTGTGATTTAATTAATCACAATTAAAAATTAACCCTTGAGGTGCCAGTTTCGATCATATACCACCAACCGCTTTTTTGAAAAATACACTAAAATTCAATATTCAAATATTTTTTTTAACTTTGATTATTATTAGTATCACCGGCTCACCCATCTGAATGATAGGTGAGAAAATTATATTTGGTGCATTATTACTTTTTGTTTAATGTCAGATTGAATAAAAAAGTTACACTGGGACCGCTTCGTACATTTTGTGTATTTTGACCTTTAAACTGCATTAAAATGATGAAAGATCAATATTTTTTCACCATTTTTTTTTCCATATTTTTCATGAAGGGGTTGTTGTTCAATCTATGTCATGATTTAATTAATCACAATTAAAAATTAACCCTTTAGATGCCAGTTTCGATCATATACCACCAACCGCTTTTTTGAAAAATGCACTAAAATTCAATATTCAAATATTTTTTTTAACTTTGATTATTATTAGTATCACCGGCTCACCCATCTGAACAATAGGTGAGAAAATTGAATTTGGGGCATTATTACTTTTTGAATAATGTCAAATTGAATTGAATTGAAAAAAAGTTAGATTTCTACCATTGACTTGCATTATAAGAAAACTTTTTGGCAACCCGCCTTTAAATTAAAGTGAAACATTTTTTTTGCCTCTGATTTCCCATATTACTGCAGAAAACACAATGCAATTGGGTAAAATGAACGAGAATAGTAAAATTTACCCATTTTATCACCTCTTTTATCATCAAAATATGAATTTTTATGATGAAAACCACTCACTAAAACTACAAAATAACAGCTTTTTTTTTTTTTTTTTAGTGTGTGAGTGTGTGTGTATGTGTCTGTGTGTGTGTGTGTGTGCATGTGTAAGTGCATGTGTGTTTGTGAAAGTGTGCTTGTGTGTGTGTATGAGAGGAGAGAAATTACAAGGGGTACAGATTTGCAGCCCTAATATCGTATGACACATGCAAACACACACACCCCCCCACACACACACACAATCTTATTTTGTCATGGACATGCAGACAACAGTCCCCCCCATCCATATCCAAACACATTTGACATTTTTCTTTAGATTTGTTGTCGCAGTGGCCAGTATTCCTGAAATTTTTTAAAATTATGAAAAATCCTATTTTTTTTCAGGTTTGTGTCATGAGGCAAGTTTTCCCCCAGTAATACACCATATGAAATTCATAAATCAACTAGATAATAGTTAAAACCTAAAATGTGATGCCTTACCTTCAAAATGAATGCAAAACATTATATAAATTCTGATTTTATCTTGGCATGGCCAAGGAATCAAAAATACTGGTTTTATGGCTTTCTATGAGTTTACGAAATGGCATCTTTTTAGACAAGGATTTCAGTGTATGTGATTTGAGTACACACAGACACACTCCTGGATTTTTTTTTTTAACTTCAACCATTCTGACTAAAAGAGGTGTTCACTAACTACACATCAAAACTATTTTATTGTATTTTTTTATTTTTTTTATTGGTTTGCAGCCATGAATTACACAAGGATGCCAATTTGTTGTAAAGGGTCACCATAGAGATTAGTGGGGGGGGCTAAAATGGGGCATTTTTTTTATTGACCTCATTTTTACATAACCTTATCAAGTTTACTACAGAGAAATGGGAAATTACAGTCAAAAATATTTTTCACTTTAATTTAAAGGTGGGGGTCAAAAAATGTCGTTATAATGGAAGTCAATGGTACAAATCGTGTAGCTAGCGGTCCCAGTGTAACAAAAACATCTCACACAGTCAAAATGAAGTAGATATGGATGAAACTCAGAATATCAAAACTTCATTGTAAAACACACCTCCTTACCAAATTTTATGGCTAGGGGACAATCACAGCCAAAATTATCTCAAAAATGCAACCCCAGATACACAAATCTCCACCAGCGGGGCATAAGGGTTAACTCTTGTGTCTGCTGACCCTGTACATGTCATTCACCTGTATATACTGAAATCATGTGCAATACTGTAACTTAAGAACGTGCAATAATGGTGCTACATGTGTCACTGTCACTTTATTACTTATTCTGCCCATATCCTGCTAACTCACATAGTTATAGTTTATATTTATACAAAGTCTAAAGCTGAATAATGGTGCTACATGTGTCACTGTCACTTTATTATTTATTCTGCCCATATCCTGCTAACTCACATAGTTATAGTTTATATTTATACAAAGTTTAAAGCTAAAACATAAGCTTATACAAAGTCTAAAGCTAAATAAGCATTTACAGCTATTGCTGTGCCCTCTGTGTGCTCTTTACTCCTGTGTGCTCTTATTCCTGCTCTAATGTGTGATGCAACACCGAAATTTCCCTACTGTGGGACGAATAAAGGATATCTTATCTTAGTGTGAGCATTTTTAATTCATTATATGGAATTGTTTTGTTTTTTAAATGTATGTGAATAATATATAATAATAATGAATTAACCTTGTGCTTGTGAATAGTTATTGATGATGAGTTATTAAAGATGTCTGCCGTTACCTGACACTGTCTCCGGAACACGATACAGGGATGAGCCAGAACGTTCTCTGTGAACAGACTGAAACACACAGACAGTTTAGAGCCTTTTAATCTGAAAATACACCAGTCAGTTTAGAGCCTTTTAATCTGAAAATACACCAGTGATGTCATAATAAAACAGTTATATTACAGGGTCATTAAAGGTGCTACGAGGAACTTTTAGATATTTCTGAAACAGTCTCATTTCTCCTCTGATGATCATAAATTACATGTAACAGCAAAACGAGACCATCAGTGCAAAGAATGCTATTTTTATATAGTTTTTCTTAATGCCTTTGTCATGGGTATACGCTCACCCAGGAACAACAGCTGGCGTGGTAAAAAACACTACCGCTTTTGTCCAAAGGGGGGCGCTAGAATTAACACACACTGAAAGTTCCTCGGAGCATCTTTAAAGCGATAAACATGATCAGAGAGAGAATATGTTCCAACCTCACGAGTCCGATTCCAAACCCTGCAAATCGACTCAGCTGCTCTGAAACAACAAATACAATCAGGAATTATTTTAACATTTTGATATTATTGTGTACATTCATATTAGTGTGTGTGTCCGTGTGTGTCCGAGTGTGTCTGTGTGTGTGTGTGTGTGTCTGTCTGTGTGTGTCTGTCCGTGTGTGTGTGTGTGTGTGTGCTGTGTCTTTGACTGTGTGTGTGTGTGGTCAAGCTCATGTTTATTTGCAAATTCTCAACAGGACAAAAAGCCTGTTAATCACACGTAGATCCGCACACATAGAAACACATAGATCCGCACACATAGAAAACACATGCCAGAGGAATTATAAAGCGTATCACAGAACCATTCATATTAAGAAATCATTATTACACATTAGAGAGTTATACAACATTATGATTGGTCTGATCGTGTCCATTCATATTAGTGTGTGTGTGTGTCTCTCTCTGTGTCTGTCCATGTGTGTGTGTGTGTGTGTGTGTGTGTGTGTGTGTGTGTGTGTGTGTGTATGTCTCTCTCTCTGTGTCCGTGTGTGTGTGTGGGTATGTGTGTATGTCTCTCTCTCTCTCTGTCCGTGTGTGTGTGTGTCTCTCTCTGTGTCTGTCCATGTGTGTGTGTGTGTCTGTGTGTGTGTGTGTATGTCTCGCTCTCTCTCTGTCCGTGTGTGTCTGTGTGTGTGTGTGTGTGTGTGTTAGTTACACATATAACTGAATCAACACTGCATAAACGAAACACTTGGATTAATTAGCCATTCTGATTTCTGATGAAAGAAGATATAGATTAGATAGACTGGAATCAACACTCTTCAGAAATCAACAGATAAAAAATAATTTCCTTAAGACACACTTGGTATGCTGCACACAAGCATACAGCTCCGGAAAACATTAAGAGACCACTCCAAATATTCAGTGGTTGCGTTCCGAATCGCATACTCTTTCTTTTTTCTATTCTACATACTACATCCGATGATAAAAAGAATCTAGTTAGGATGCAGTAGGCATACTATTGGGACATACTTTTACTCTCTTATTTCATCATAACATGGCTCCTTGATCTTGCCTCTTGCTTTTATATCCGTCTCATCCCCGTTTGTTTTCATATGGAGGCTTCGTCGATGTGACGTCACTTCACGTGCGCACTGGATTGTGGGTCAGAATCCCCCAAATAGGATGCAGTTTTCAACACTAACAATCTTGGCCGGATGAAGTAGGACATCCGGGTACTTCTAAGTTCTAACCATCCTAAATCTGGCCACAAGAATCGGGACATCCTAAATCTTTTTTCTACCATACTATATAGTAGAAAGTATGCGATTCGGAACGCAACCAGTGTCTCTTGTTTTACTCTTTATAGGCATATGTTTGAGTAAAATTAACATTTTGATTTTATACTTCAAAACAACTGACAACATTTCTACCAAATTCACCCCAAAAATGTTGTCATTAAGAGAATTTCCCATTATGTAATGTAGAGATGAAGATTGAAGAAAAATCCAGACTGGTCTCTGAATGTTTTCCGGGGCTGTATCTAGGTGACATGCCAGAGTTACCTCGATTCACTGCTGACTCGGGTAATGAACCTTTTCCACCTTGAATTCGAGAAGTACATTTTCATAATGTGAAGGAGAAATCAATAATACATATTTTGAAACTATTTTGTTATTTAATGTAATAATAGAATATACAGATAATAAAGTCACTTAATCTGTTATAGGCTATATATTAAATCATATATATAATATATTAACGTTGTCTCACACACACACTCTCTCACACACACACACACACTCTCTCTCACACTCTCTCACACACTCTCTCTCTCACACACACACACACACACACACACACACACACACACACACACACACACACACACACACACACACACACAACACACACACACACCTCTCCGTTATCTAGAATGATCCGATTCCAACTGAGCTTATTAGCCGCTACCTGCTAGCAAACAGTTAGCTTAGCCTGCTAGCTAGCTGGATGTCATTTCTGTCCTGACATGACTTATGTAAATATCCTCCTAACCGACGCTAACACAAACAGACGTGTATATTGTCTGTTGTTTTGTGTTGGAACCAGCTCTGTAAAATACTATTAATACTGAAATGAATTACACTAGGCTAGCTTTGCGGTCATTGAATATCATCTAAATCTGAAACAGAAACAGTTAAAAATCAGCAGTTGGTTAGCCCGTTCCCTTGACTTCCCGTTATAGCATTAGCCCCGGAGCTAATCAGCGACCTACCAGCGGGAGGCGGGCCCGGCTGAGTGGCGTCCCAGGCGGGCTTGAGGCCTCCGTGTTCCCCCGCTGTCTCATCACCGTGCTGTGGTGTGCGCTCGCCGGGGTAAGGGTTGCGGCTGCCGGGTATGTCTGGCGGCTCCGTGACCCACTGAGCTCCATACAGAGGCGCGTCTCGGCCGTGGTGGAAGCCCAGACCGTCGAAGCTATCCGGGCGTCGGTAAGTCATGGAGAGGGGCGGTGGGTTAGCTCCAGTTAGCGGGAGAATACGGTCATTTAACGGGAGATTTAACGGGATTCAAATCATTTACCGGGAGTTTGACCTGAAACCATTGACAGCGGGAGGACGGCGTATAAACATCCACCTGCTGACCGGAACACTTCTTCTTCTACGGTTAATGGCGGCGGTGCGCTAACCAACGTGTAGCCGCGTTACCGCCCTCACCCGGACTGGAGTGGGAACACGAGACACATGCAATGTGTTTTGTTTTCAAACTGACCTCGTTCTCAGGCTCAGCAAATTGTTCCTCTACGGTCCACTCTCATATCAAGATAGTTGTCCGTGTGTGAGTGTGAAGTTGGTTATTTATATGTTTTTTTTATTTTTTTATTCTTTATTGTAATATTGGACCCCTAGAGAGTATTTTGCCAAAGTTTGGAGGTTTTGTAAGGGATGCAGTGCTTTAGCCAGTCCATGCCTCTAATTATAGTAGTGGGATACGAGTGTCCTCCATATATTAAAACTTTGTTTCTTTTTGCCATTCAACCTGTCTGCTGTTGCTGTTCACATCTAGGGATTTTATCTACTGCCATTATTCAAACCTGAAAAATAAAGTTTCAAAGGCCTGTAAGACTGTAAGAAAGCTTTTGAATACTCGACACCTTGTAAAACAGGTTTTAAAAACACTGAAAAAAAGAGATTACAGCCTGAAAAAAAGTCAAACATGTCAAAACAGGATTTTTTGTTCTACTGTATCTTCTTCATCATTTTCACCAGCTCATTTACAGAGTTTCAAATCTGACACTGTTCTCACTGTGAATTATTTTGTTTCCCGGTTTTGAAAGCTTGTAAACAGGGTTCTGCAAACAGGTTTTAATACATTGAGAAAAAAGTTTTAAAGGGTGTGAATATTTATTGTTACAAACGTGTAAAGCTGTAGCCTACATTTACACCATTGCAATGTATTTTTTTCAGAACTGACCTTTCAGAGATTTGACCACACAGGCTGTGGCCTGTATTTATTGTATTAACATGAAATGAAGACAAAACTGAGACGGGTAAGGGTGAGACGGGTTAGGGTGAGACAGGTTAGGGTGAGACAGGTAAGGGTGAGACAGGTTAGGGTGAGACAGGTAAGGGTGAGACACTCTTTTAAGATGTTTTCAATATTTTTTTCCGGTGACAGAAATGTGTCTTTAAAATTGATGTAATGTGAATTGATTTGACATTTTTAAAAGATAAAATAAAATAAAAAAATAAACAGTTTGTAAATTCAGAGTCGGGGGCAGAGGCAGAGCGAGAAGTATCTACTGTATGAACATGAAAGGAAGACAAAACGGCTGAGAAAGAAATGTTTATTCATAATTACATATTTTACAAAAAGCATCTGAAACGGTGACGTCTCCTGCGATTGGTCAGAATTACATCAACATTGTGTTTCGGCCAATCAGAGCCGAGCAGCTCAAACACACAGACACAAGCTTCAAACTTTCATCGGACGGAAAAGAGAAAAAACAGTTTATTCAGGTTCTGGGGCGTTTGGCGTTTCCCCGACATGCAAGGCATTGTGGGAGATTGAGTCCTGTAGTCCCCTGTAGGCATGGGCCGATAACTGGTGTCAAGGTGTGTGTGTGTGTGTGTGTGTGTGTGTGTGTGTGTATGTCTGTGTGTGTGTGTGTGTGTTTTACTGTGTGTGTGTGTGTCTGTGTGTAATTGGTCTGTGGGCCAATCAGAGGCTGCCTAGGCTTTCTCCCACTCTGATTCGTTGTCCCGCCGTCAGTTTAAAGCTGAAGTCTTTCGGCGCCTCAAACACCAGAACGATGGTCGAGCCGAGGTTAAACTCCCCGACCGCCGCGCCTCTCTCCAGGGTCACGCCCCCTTTATCAGAGGCCACGCCCCCCTCACATGATGCCACGCCCACTGTCTCACACACCTGGTCGTCCACGGCGACGTAGCTGCGGTCGTGGAATGAGCCTTTCCTGTAGCGAGGAGCGTTCGTCTGCAGGTCCTGGTGTCAATAAAGATTTAGACAAAAAACACAGTTATATCATTGTTAGACTCACTCACTCACTCACTCACTCACTCACTCACTCACTCACTCATTATTAGACTCATGGTCCATTTGACAAAAACACAAATCACACAAAGTTATATGAGCAGCTGTTTGAAAAAATATATAAAATTGTAATAAAACTGTTCTTAAAGATATTTTTTTTTTGGGCATTTTTTTTTATGCTTTTTATTGATAGTGTAGAGACAGAGTTGAAATGGGGCAGAGAGGGGAGTGACATGCAGAGAACGACCGCGGGCTGGAATCAAACCCGGGTCTGCTGCTGGCCGAGGCCCATGGGTGGGGACGCCCTACCAACTGAGCTAAGGGCGCCCCATAAAACTCTTCTTAATAACATAGTAATTTAACTCAGATTCTACACACACTCACACACACACACACACACACACACACACACACACACACACACACACACACACACCACACACACACACACACACACACACCTGGTCGAAGTAGACCCTGATGGATCCCACGTTGGTCGCGCCCACGGCGGTGAGGGAGAAGAAGCCGTGCTGCCATTGGCCGCTCAGAGCCACGCGCTCGTTAAGAACAAACAGCTCCTTAACGAGGCGCGCCACGCCCGGGTTCACCGACATCAGGGAGCCTGAGGGGGGGGGGGGAGAGAGGGGGTTAGGGGGGTATGTGTGTGTGTCTGTGTTGTAAAAGCCCTACTAACGTCCTCCCTCCCTCAACATGTATATACTACATACTGTCTACTTAACCATCCATTGTGTATGCGAGGTTCATCGGATAGTATACAGAACTGATTTTGACCTGATGAGCTCATCAGGTCAAAATGAGTTTTAAATTATGGTTGCGTTCCGAATCGCATACTCTTTCTTTTTTCTATTCTACATACTACATCCGACGATAAAAATAATCTAGTTAGGATGCAGTAGACATACTATTGGGACATACTTTTCTCTCTTATTTCATCATAACATTGCGCCTTGATCTTGCCTCTTGCTTTTATATCCGTCGCATCCCCGTTTGTTTTCATAACATGGACCTATAGGCTTCGTCGATGTTACGTCACTTCACGTGCGCACTGGATTGTGGGTCAGAATTGCCCAAATAGGATGCACTTTTCAACACTAACAATCTTGGCCGCATGAAGTAGACCATCCGCATCCGGTATTCTAACCATCCTAAATCTGGCCACAAGAATCGGGACATCCTAAATCTTTTTTCTACATACTATATAGTAGAAAGTATGCGATTCGGAACGCAACCGTTGTGTATGGATCGACTTTTCATTCTCAACTGCCCCACAATGCATCTTTTTAAATGGCACAGAAGTTTTTTTTTTGAATTCTTTATTGCTTCTGTATACTATCCGATGAACCTCGCATACACAATGGATGGTTAAGTAGACAGTGTGTGTCTTGGTGGGGGGGATGTATATCTACTGGTACAGTAGATATACATCCCCCCCACCAAGACACACACACACACACACACACACACACACACACACACACACACACACACACACAACACACACACACACACACACACACACACACAGGCCTCACCGGGGAAGTGTCTGCGCAGTGTGACCTTCCAGTCAGTGGGCGAGTGGAAGCAGTGGTAGTCTCCTGGCGCCAGGTAAACCACGACATGGAACAGATCGCTGAGAGGAGAGGAGAGAAGACCCTCTCTGAACGAGGCTGGGTCTGAGGGGAACAGGGGCACACAGCAGGGGTTAGGGTGTGAGTGTGAGTGTGAGGGGAACACAGCAGGGGTTAGGGTGAGAGGGGGTGTGTGAGGGAGGGAGGGAGGGAGAGAAGAGTGTGTGTGTGTGTACCGTCTGAGTGTCCGTTCTGTGGGCCCAGGAACTTCTCCAGACTGTATGTGACGCCCTTCACCTGCTCCACCTCCGAGTTCAGCACGCGCCCAAAGTGGAGAATCTTACCGTCAGCCGGGGAGATCTACAGACAGACAGATGGACAGACAGACACACGGACAGATGGACAGACAGACAGACAGACACAGACAGATAGAAACACAAAAAAAGTTTATTTATTTGTCAATTTACACAAGGTAAATCGAAATTCATTATTCGCATAGCCCCTCTAAAGTTCCCACACTCCAGAGGGGGTCCTCACACAGGGTCAGCCATAGTACAGACAGATAGACAGACACACACACAGACAGACAGGCAGAGGGACAGATAGACAGACAGTTACCAGACATGACGTGGCACAGAGCGGCCGCACCGCCGGTTTGAGACGCCGCCGGAAGAATTCACCGAGATTCCTGTAGTGACGCAAGTCCTCAATCGCTGCTTCCTATTGGTGGAGAGAAAATATGAACCAATCAGGGGCTGCCTTCCACTAACATGCCAACCACTAACATGAACCAATCAGGGACTGCCTTCCACTACCAGACAGAAAGTGGGGAGGGTCCGGTCTGACTGGAGGCTAGATTGATGACTACATGAACCAATCAGGGGCTGCCTTCCACTAACAGATAGACAGTGGGGAGGGTCCGGTCTGACTGGAGGCTAGATTGATGACTGCATGAACCAATCAGGGGCTGCCTTCCACTAACAGACAGAAAGTGGGGAGGGTCCGGTCTGACTGGAGGCTAGATTGATGATACCATGAACTGAAAACACAATACAGAACAACATTTAGGACAAGCAAGATGAAAATAAAAACACAATAAGTGAGTAACCTAGCTAGCTTAGCTAACGTAGCTGTAAGCTCAGTAAGGTGTGTACCTGCATATAATATAATATATATATATTTTTTTTTACATAGAACACAAACACCAACTGAAAAAGTGAACACACAAACAAAAGACAAAATAAAATAAACAACAACAGTAAACAACTAACATGGCGTACTCTACTTTACAGGTTTCTAAGGACATTGTTTAAACTAAAGGTAAATGTTAAGCAGAAAATAAAAAGTCAACGAGGTGTCATGTAGGTCCCTTCAGTACTGTTATATAGTCCAGGAAAGGCTGACATATCTGTTTAAACTTCTCTGCTTTCCCTGAAATCTCATAACGGATTTTCTCCATATATAGCGTCGCCTCAGTAAAGTGTGTGTACCTGCATATTGACTCCAAAGGTCCAGATATAGAGCGAGTAGATGGGTTTGCGTAGCCATGCGGGGAGCTCCACCCCGTTGAGTCTTCCCCAGGCTCGGGACAGGATCGGTTGGGAAGGATCGATACAGCGCCACCTAGGGGCCAAAGACAACATGGCTTCATTAGCACAGCAACATGCTAGCTCCTAGCTGCTACAACCTTTATTTCTACAGGTAAATCCCATTGAGACTGAAGACTCTTTTGCAAGGGAGACCTGTTTTCCTTTCCCACGTTACCATTCACACACACATTCACACACCGATAGCAGCAGGCTAACATCGACATTCACACAAGGCAAGGTGGGTGAAGTGTCTTGCCCAAGGACACAACAACTTGACAAAGCTGGCAGGGCGGGGATCAAACCTCCAACCCTTTGATCATCGGCCGACCCGCTCTACCACCTGAGACACAGTCGCCCAGCTTGTTCCTGTTGGTTAGAGTGAGTTGACTGTGTAAATCGCTGGTTGTTTTCACGGAGGCTCAGTCCACGTGATGTAACTTCTGCTGCAGTGGATTGTGGTCAGAACGATTTATTCACCTAACATGGTTTTGATCTTGCCATTGCTTATACAGTATATCCGTCTCATCGCGGGTTGTTTTCACTGGGAGGCTCAGTTCATGTGATGTAACTTCTGCTGCAGTGGATTGTGGGTCAGAACCTCCATAAAGCTGCTGGTTTCAACCCTAAAAATCCCCAGCGGATGTAGTAGGACATCTGGGTATTTTTCAGCATAATAATAATAATAATTGATAGGTTTTATATAGCGCTTTATTGCCTAGGCACTCAAAGCTCTTTACAGGGTTCCAGGTTCCAATTCATTCACACACAGTCATACCGGTGGTGGTAAACTACATAGTAGCCACAGCTGCCCTGGGGCAGACTGACGGAAGCGTGGCTGCCATTCAGCGCCTACGGCCCCTCAGACCACCACCTCAAACATACAGCAATCATACACA
>CM047524.1:27664604-27719604 GCA_026122265.1 Ammodytes dubius | reverse complement strand
ATGGAATGTCTTACCTCCCCTTTTAAGATCCATATCATCCTACTCACTCTTTAAAAAACAGCTTAAAAAACATCTTATCTTTTTGTGAATCTTCAAATCACCTCCTGTCTTCTCCTTTGCTTTTTTCTTTTTCTTTCTAATTTTTTCATTATCTTTGACATGTATTTATCACATTTTTTTCCATCTATTTTTGATTATTTTGAGTATTTATGTACCTTGTCTCCTTAATTTCTAGAGTTTATTTGTTAGCCTGAATATGATTTCATTGTGGTTATTGATAGGGGTTGGAACTCTGTACAAGTCCATTGGGCTTTGTTCCCTCCTTGCACCATTAATGTTAATGTGTGCTGAATAAATAAACTAAACTAAACAGACAGGAATCAGGTGATTCTTGAGGAGTTTCCTGTATTTCATCAGAACTCCACATCATTGCAAAGGAGGGTCACCGTGGTCATGTCCCCCCCACTGCCTCACACCCTGGGTCAAAATGACCCCAGAGGACTGCCGGTGTTATTAAATGCAATAAAACACCCAGAATTTGATCAAAACACTTCAAAATAATTGTAATCATCAAAAGCATAGTGTTGAACAACCCCGTTCATTTTCAGACCGTTTGTTGAATGAAAAACATATTTTCCCGCAAAGAGAAATGTCTTGAGTCAAGTTGACCCCAGTACAGCAGGAGGGTTAAAGGAAAAGATGAATGAACCTGTAGTATGTAGTATTTCATGAGAACCAAACTGTTATTGTTATTTTTGTTTTTTAAGATATTTCATGCTTTATTGATAGTGTAGAGACAGAGGTGAAATGGGGCAGAGAGGGGAGTGACATGCAGAGAACGACCGCGGGCTGGAATTGAACCCGGGTGCGCTGCTGGCCGAGGCCCATGGGGGGGACGCCCTACCAACTGAGCTAAGGGCGCCCCCACAAAGTGTTATTGTTGATGTGATGAATAAACAGACACTGACCCTGACCAGTGCACCCATGGCCTGTTCTCCATCGAGGGCTCTGATTGGTCAATAAGAAATCACCAAGATTATGACATCACTTCTGTTGTGTTTTGGTTTTTTATACTTCAAACTTTATTAGCATTTTCAAACCAAACAATGGAAGCACATGGAGCACTGAGGGGTAGTGAACCCCACTGGACAGGTCAAGGTCCACGGCTGTTTATTCATCATATCAACAACAGTTTGGTTCTGATGAAATACAGGATACTTCATCACCTGATTCCTGTCTGCCTGCCTGTCTGTCTGTCTGTCTGTCTGTCTGTCTGCCTGTGTCATCACCGGATGTCTGTCTGTTTGGTTTAAATCTATTTTTTTATTTTTTGTCATTTTCAAGCTTTATTAGACAGTACAGAGTTGAAATGGGGAGACAGAGAGAGAGAGAGAGAGAGAGAGAGAGAGAGAGAG
The DNA here is from genome assembly GCA_026122265.1 of Ammodytes dubius. Classification (NCBI taxonomy): domain Eukaryota; kingdom Metazoa; phylum Chordata; class Actinopteri; order Uranoscopiformes; family Ammodytidae; genus Ammodytes; species Ammodytes dubius. The sequence continues at coordinate 27,718,189 of CM047524.1, read as the reverse complement.
AGAGAGAGAGAGAGAGAGAGAGAGAGAGAGAGAGAGAGAGAGAGGGGGGGGGGGGGGGGATGACCTGCAGTAAAGGTCCACGGGTCAGATTTGAACCCTCTATCCACTACACCACCGGAGTACCCAGAGGTTTACATCTATTTAAACGTGTCACTGTGTAGATTGGTTTATTTGAAGCTATAGAACTGACTTTGAAATGCTCTTAATGGAAGTCGCTTTGGATAAAAGCGTCAGCTAAATAAAATGTAATGTAATGTAATGCAGGCAAGGCAAGTTTATTCATATAGCACAATTCAGACACAAGGCCGTTCAAAGTGCTTTACAGGGACAAGATTAGAATACACAATAATGTAATAATGTAATAATGTAATGTAATATTTATCTTTGATATGTAACTTGTACCCTCCTGAACATGAACCATCGGTGGACTGGTCAGGGCCACGGTCCACGGCTGTTTATTCATCATATCAATAATATCAGTTTGGTTCTGATGAAATACAGGATACTTCATCACCTGATTCATGTTTGTCTATTTATATCAACAACACGACTGACTTTGGCTCTTTCCCTGTGTAAATAGAAATATATGGGGCGCTCTGGTGGTGTTATGGATAGAGCGTGTACCATATTGGCTCCGGCCTTCGTTGCAGTGGTCGCGGGTTCAAGTCCGACCCGTGGACCTTTACTGCAGGTCAACCCCCCCCCCCCCCTCTCTCTCTCTCTCTCTCTCTCTCTCTCTCTCTCTCTCTCTCTCTCTCTCTCTCTCTCTCTCTCTCTCCTCTCTCTCTCTCTCTCTCTCTCTCTCTCTCTCTCTCTCTCTCTCTCTCTCCATTTCAACTCTGTACTGCCTAAGGAAGCTTGAAATTTTTTTTTATCAAGTTAACAGTTTTTAGCTTCAGTGCTCCTGACTCCTGGAACAACTTACAGCAACACATTAAAATAAATATAAAATATATCTTCATATCATAACACATTCAAACTCAACATTTCTCATTCTCAACTCATTTTAAATAAGGGTCACACACACACACACACACACACACACACACACACACACGCACGCACGCACGCACACTGGTAGAAACAGATTTAGTTTGTCCCAATACATGATGTCAGATGCAGCATGCTGAAAAATACCCAGATGTCCTACTACATCCGGTGGTGATTTTTAGTGTTGAAACCAGCAGCTTTATGGAGGTTCTGACCCACAATCCACTGCAGCAGAAGTTACCTCACATGGACTGAGCCTCCCAGTGAAAACAACCAGCGATGAGACGGATATAAAAGCAAGAGGCAAGATCAAGGAGCCATGTTAGGATGAAATAGATAAGTTAAAGTATGTCCCAGTGTTAGCATACTGCATGCTAACTAGCTGCTAACATGTCGGTACCTCTGTGTCGGTTGCCGTGGGCGACTCTCCATCCTCCAAACCGCTCTTCCTGTATTGGTAGTAACCAAGGTAACCGCCTCCTGTCACTAACAGGAGGGGGAGGGGCCTCGCCCGCGGGAAGCCACGCCCTGAAAACACACTGACATTAACCAACAGCTGTGTGTGTGTGTCTGTGTGTGTGTATCAGTGTGTGTGTGTGTCTGTGTATCAGTGTGTGTGTGTGTGTGTGTGTGTGTGTCTGTATCAGTGTGTGTGTGTGTGTGTGTGTGTGTGTGTGTGTTCACCAGGAGCAGACTTACCTGTGCTCAGGTGTCTCTGGGTTACAACAGGAACTCTGTAATCACAAAAGGTTTTATTATCAACAACTCTGTCCTAACTAACCCTAACACAACAACAGAATAACTAGGACTAAACAAGGAGACAGACAGACAGACAGTCAGACAGATAGGCAGATACAGGCAAATTGATTTATGATCAGTGACGTCAGATCATAAATCAATTTTATGTAATTTCGTTTTGAGGAGACTCTAACAGACACACACACACACACACACACACATACATACAGACACACACACACACACACACACACACACACAGACATCACGTCACCGCCTCGCGCTCATCTGTTCTTTAACATTCTGTCTCGTGAATGAATTAAAGTTATAAACCTGGCAGTCGCTCCTCTGCACACCCTCCGTAAGGCCGACGCCATATTGCCTTTCTGAGTGACGTAAGGACGTACTGCGTCACCGTAAACACGTCACCTGGTAGTTCAGTACCCGGAACTCTGTCTGTCAGGTGAAGCTCTACTGTGATTGGCTGAACTCTGAGATCTGAGGCTTCTGATTGGCCAGTGAGGAAGCTGCTGCCTGAGAGACTGGACTGAGGGGAAATAAGCGAAACGGAGATATTCTGACGCGATCACGTGATGAGAACGGGATTACATCAACACAGGTGCATCTCAAACTATTAGAATATCATGTAAAAGTTTAATTTGTTTCAGTAATTTCATTCAAAAAGTTAAACTTCAATATATAAAGTTAAGTTATCTTTAGGCCTATTTGTCAGTTGTACACGAGGCACATTGAAATTTGTCTTTTCGCATATCCCCTCTCAAGTTACCACACTTCGGAGGGGGTCAGAGCGCAGGGTCAGCCGCAGTACAGCGCCCCTGGAGCAGTTTTTATTATATAGTATTTTTTATTTTATTATAATTCTAGATTCACTTCACACACAGTGGACTGTTGCAGGGTTATGATTACACAGCCATGATGAAAATGAAAGATCCAGCATCTCTCAATATTATATTTGGCTCATAACACAGACATGTCAACCTTCTCTGTGTGTCTGTCTGTGAGTGTGTCTGTGTGTGTGTCTGTGTGTGTGTGTGTGTGTGTGTGTGTGTGTGTGAGTGTGTCTGTCTGTGTGTGTGTGTGCGTGTGTGTGTGTGTGTGTGTCTGTGAGTGTGTGTGTGTTGCAGGGTTATGATTACGCAGCCATGAAAATGAATAATCCAGCATCTCTCAATATTATATTCACTGACTGCACCTTTAATGGCGGAATGTGATACAGTAGGGCTGGTACCATGTAGTATAACAGCATCTCCTCACAAAAGTCTCATTATTCACTATAAAAAGAAATCAAGGGGCGCTCTGGTGGTGTAGTGGATAGAGCGTGTACCATATCGGCTCCGACCTTCGTTGCAGTGGTCACAGGTTCAAATCCGACCCGTGGACCTTTACTGCAGGTCATCCCCCTCTCTCTCTCTCTCTCTCTCTCTGTCTCCCCATTTCAACTCTGTACTAGATTCACTTCACACACAGTGGACTGTTGCAGGGTTATGATTACACAGCCATGATGAAAATGAATAATCCAGCATCTCTCAATATTATATTTGGCTCATAACACAGACATTCCCGCATCATAAAGTTCAAGGACCTGGTTGAATATCAAGTTGCACAAATCATGTTCAAAGCTAGAAACAAACTGCTACCAGGTAACATTCAAAAACTTTTTTTTGACAGAGAGGGGGGTTATAATTTGAGGGAACAGTTAAACTTTAAGACACTGGCTGCACGCATGACTTTAAAATGTCAATGCATTTCAATTAGTGGTGTGAAACTGTGGAATGGTATGAGCACGGAGCTAAAGCAATGTCCAAACATGATTCAGTTCAAAAAGAAATTCAAAGCAATGATTTTAAAAGATACAGGGATGAGGGAGAGATTTAAGAAGGAAAGTATATTAAAACAAAAAATAATAAAAAATAGTAATAATAATAATTTTTTTGATTTTTTTTTTATATTTTATATATATACAGTATTTAAAGTGTAATTATGGTGCATCATATTGAATGAATATTTGTATATAGATATATTGATTGTATAGATATGTGGATACATGTATATATAGATATAGATATGTGAATTGTACAAATATAAAGATATAGATATATGGATTGTATAAATGCATATAATAGATATATTTTTGTATAGATGTATGTATATAATAGATATAGATATATGGATTGTATAAATATAAAAAAATATATAGTATCAAGTTCTATGTTTGTATGGATTGTATCAAGTATAGTATAACTAATTGTATAGATTTGTAAAAAGGATTATAAAGAACACAGGAAGCTAATATAAATTATATAATAAATATAAGTTATTGAGCTGTGGAAAAGGGGTAGGATTAAATAAGTTTATACTTCTTCCTACTCCTTTTCAGGCATATCAATTCAATATGTTATTTTTTTTTTTGTTTATTTCTGTTTCCTTTGGAATCATTTGAACATATTTTTTGTTGTATTTTCATGCTTTTAATTTTTTCTTTTTTGATATGTCTGAAATAAATGAATCAAATCAAAAATCTTCTGTGTGTGTGTAGTCTGTCTGTCTGTGTGTGTGTGTGTGTGTGTGTGTGTGTGTGTGTGTGTGTGTGAAGCAGATGAGAACCTTCTGAACAGTTTGTTTATTCAGTAACACCAAGCCCCAACCTCAGCGATTTTCACCGGCATCCAATAAGGAAGTGACCACAACTGTAGTAACCCGGAAGTGCCACTGGGGTGTGGTACCAAGACGAGCAGTTTTTCTTTGACTCACTTGTTAGACAGGCCGTTTTCAAAGTCTTATTAAACCTATTTACAGGCTGGTCCACAAAACCATTTTAGTCTGTATGTTTAGGTCATATCTCCATGACAACACTGAGGGGGGTGAATTTTTTTGGCCCACACTAGTTTTTATTCTTTTGGAGGTTAAAATGTATTGGCGCGATTTCTTGAGTGACAGCTCTCCGCCCGTTGTCCCTCACTTTGCCTCGGAGGTATACGTCAGCTATCTCCCTCCCCCCGACGTGACGTCGATTCCCCTTTTCGGCAAGAGGAGTGAGGCGGAGTAAAAATCTCACAAGATGGCGACGCGCACAAACCAGGATTATTGGATGCCGTGTGAATAACTGAGGTCAGCCCGGATGCTACATCCATATTATTTAGTATCTATGGGTAACACAGACATCGACTCAGTGACAGAAACAAACTTTATTTTATTTGATCCAAAAATACAATTTGTATATATTACACTTTCTGTGCTGCTCCACTACATGATACGGGCTGTGTGTGTGTGTGTGTGTGTGTGTGTGTGTGTGTGTGTGTGTGTGTGTGTGTGTGTGTATGTGTGTGGTAAATCCAGTGTGTGTCCTTTAAGATGTAGTCAGTGATTCTGGAGAACGCTTGTTGTCTAAATCAGTGAATATCTCCTCATGATCCACTACCTGTCTGTACTGTGTGTGAGCCGAAGAAATATTCCAGGGTTAATACACAGCCTAGGCTCTGTAAACTCACTGATTTTGAACAAAAAATGTTTTATTTGACAACAAGCATTCTCCAGAATCACTGACTGCACCTTTAAAACTGAATGTGATACAGTAGGGCTGGTACCATGTAGTATAACAGCAGGTCATCACTAAAGTCCTTCTCATTATTCACTATAAAAAGAAATCAAGGGGCGCTCCGATGGTGTAGTGGATAGAGCGTGTACCATATCGGCTCCGGCCTTCGTTGCAGTGGTCGTAGGTTCAAATCCGACCTGTGGACCTTTACTGCAGGTCACCCCCCCCCCTCTCTCTCTCTCTCTGTCTCCCCATTTCAACTCTGTACTGTCTAATAAAGCTTGAAAATGCCCAAAAAATTATCTTAAAAAAAAAAAAAAAAGTAGTGTTAGGGTTAGATCCACTGGCGCCCTGATGACATCATTAAATATTCACATTAATCTGTAGAAAACAACGTTCACAGCAAAGAGAAAGTTAAGGTTTCTGACTGCGGCCCTCAGTCAGTACAGTGTTAGCCGCGTGCTAGCAGCTTAGCTCGTTTGGCCTGTAGTCAGCTGACAGGTCCTAAAGTCCTCCAGGTTACAGTCAGGTCCAGAAATATTGTGAAATTGACACAATTTTCATGAAATAGAAATCATTGTTATTTCTACAGCGTTCACTGTCTCCCTGTCTGTCTGTCTCTCTCCCTGCCTGTCTGTCTCTTAAAGGTCCAGTCCTTGCTTAGAGAGTGTCTGTCTCTCTGCCTGTCTGTCTCCCTGTCTCTCTGTATTAAAGGTCCAGTCCCTGCTTGGAGAGGTAATCCTCCAAAGCGCTGAGTCGCTCCACCAGCATCACGTCCAGATCCGCGTCATCGTCACCGTTACCGTGGAGATGCCGCCGCGCCGCCAAACGCTTCCTGGGCACCATGGCAACAGGAAGACCCGCCCCTAGAGAGAGAGAGAGAGAGAGAGAGAGAGAGAGAGAGAGAGAGAGAGAGAGAGTGAGTGAGTGAGTGAGTGAGTGAGTGAGTGAGTGAGTGAGTGAGTGAGTGAGTGAGTGTGTGTCTGTGTGAACACGGTTTTAATTAGTGAAATTCAAGCACTTTTTCCAGCACTTTCAAGATAAAAGTTAAACTTGTTCAAGGACCCTGTCTGTGTGTGTGTCTGTCTGTTCTCTGGCGGTGGGGAACTAAAAAACTGGTTCCTACTGGGCACTAGCTTCGAACTAGCCCCGATTTTGCGCCGGTGTGAACGGGCTGTGTGGTGCTAATGTCTAGGTGAACTCCATTTCCCAGCGTACCTTGCGGCCTCTTCCTCTTCCTGGGTTGGGTGAAGTCAGGAAATAGGAGGATCCTGCGCCGTCTCTGTTGGCCAATCAGAAGCTCCCGCGGCTCCTCGAAGATCGTCTCCAGGCTCCTGCAGGGACGCAGCAAAGCATCTTGGGATATGTAGGCTTTACAGCAGAGCGCCTGTTAGCTCATGTGGGATTTTTAGTTTTCAACACTGTTTCATTACAGCTCAAACTGGATTAATTTTAATTTTCCATTAATTTCTAATATCCGTCCCTATGAAAGACAGCTGAAGACCCCTGCTCTTTCCCTATGACAGAAGGCGCTACACATTTGTTTGGATGAGTGAGAAAAGAAAGCGGTGCACGCGTCTGAGCGTAGAATAATTTGCGCTCTTTTTAAATTGGTCACAGGTCCAAATAGGACCATGACTGGGCATGTGCCTGGACTGTTGAAGACCCCTGTTCTTTGGGGACGCTCTTACCACTAACTCCCCCACATGAAGGGCTTTAAACAATAAAATAAACATATGAAATATAGTCACATTAAAGGCTGTCTGAGCTGTCTAAAGTAAAGCCTGTTACATTCTCCGCGAGAAGAAAGAACAAAGTTCTCGGTGACAGAGCTCTTGTTTAGCTGTTCTCGCAGCTTGTTCTCGACACATCACCCGGGCCGAACTTTCTTCTCGCAGCTTGTCCGAGAACTATTGTGTGATTGGTCAGTCAGAACTATTGTGTGATTGGTCAGTCAGAACTATTGTGTGATTGGTCAGTCTGAAGTCAATGAGGAAAGCGAAGTGAAATCAGCTGGTGCTACTGAGTCAATTACCATGGTAACAATGCGCCGCGGTGAGGAGTTCGGCAGTTGAGTTCTGGTGAAGTATGTAATGTCAGACCAGAAAGAACTTCTCGCAGCTCTGTCACCGAGAACTTTGTTCTTTCTTCTCGCGGAGTATGTAGCAGCCTTTAAGCACACAGCCATACCTTCCCCCTTTATGTGACCACTAGTCTGACTATCAGTCCAGCATTGCTTCAGCTCAGGGCTTTGCATCACTGGGTTTGTAACAGCTTCCATGTTTGTAGTCCTTACCGGTTGGTGGAAGGAGACTTGTAGTTCTTATTGGTGTAAATCTCCTCCAGACTGAATTCTTTCTTCCGTAACCTGAAAAAAATAATTTTAATGTATTTTAATATTTTAATTAGTTTATTTTTTTATTTTTCCCTTCTGCGTGTGTTTGGTGTGTGTGTGTGTGTCTCTGACCTCTTGACCTTTGGTAGACCCATCGGTGTGTGTGTGTGTGTGTGTGTTCCCTCTGTGTGAGTGTGTGTGCATTAGTGTGTGTGTCTCTCTCTGTGTGTGTCTGTGTCTCTCTGTGTGTGTGCGTGTCATTAGTGTGTGTGTGTGTGTCTCTGACCTCTTGACCTTTGGTAGACCCATCGGTGTGAGCTGCGTCTCCCGTGGCGACGTCCGGCGGATTCTGATCTGAGAGACTCGCTTCACGCGCTGAAGAATAAAAACATTCTGATCAAACAGTAGGTTGGTAACCAGGGTTCCCACACCTTTAACAATGAATTTTCACAAATTTTGCGTGACATTTTCCCCAATTTCCATAACCCTATTTAAGTATCTTACAGCTGCTCTGAGGAACTTTCAGTTTTTGTCGGAATCGCCCAAATAGGATGCACTTTTCAACACTAACAATCTTGGCCGGATGAAGTAGGACATCCGGGTACTTCTAACCATCCTAAATCTGGCCACAAGAATCGGGACATCCTAAATCTTTTTTCTACCATACTATATAGTAGAAAGTATGGGCTAGGCAAGTTTATTTCTATAGCACAATTCAGACACAAGGCCATTCAAAGTGCTTTACAGGGGCATGATTAAAACACACAATACACATTAGAAATGAATAAAACATTTAAAAGCGAATGAATAGAAATAGAACATTTAAATAAAATAAAAATTACAGGTTAAAATGGAAACAGAAAACCCAGGGAGAATATGAATGCTTTATAACCGACCTGTGAAAACCTCTCCGTTGGTGCTTGCTTCTGATTCGCTGGCGGGGAGAGACGCCGGCAGCCCATTGACCGAACAGAGGGGGAGGGGCACGGAGCGTCGCCGCGGGAGACGCAGGCTGCGAGCGCTGTGATTGGTCCGTTGCTGTTGCCGGGCAGAAAGAGTCGGGCTGCGACACACAGAACATTATGTCATCAGCATAAACACCAATACAAAGATATTCCCTGCGTTCCGAATCGCATACTCTTTATTTTTCCTATTCTACATACTACATCCGACGATAAAAAAATCTAGGGCGCTCCGGTGGTGTAGTGGATAGAGCGTGTACCATATTGGCTCCGGCCTTCGTTGCAGTGGTCGCGGGTTCAAATCCGACCCGTGGACCTTTACTGCAGATCATCCCCCTCTCTCGATGTGACGTCACTTCACGTGCGCACTGGATTGTGGGTCAGAATCGCCCAAATAGGATGCAGTTTTCAACACTAACAATCTTGGCCGCATGAAGTAGGACATCCGGGTACTTCCAACCACCCTAAATCTGGCCACAAGAATCGGGACATCCTAAATCTTTTTTCTACATACTATATAGTGGAAAGTATGCGATTTGGAACGCAGGGTATATTCAATGTTTGGAAAATAAAACTGAAATATAAATGAAAGCAAATAGTCTGTATATGACTAATGTGCATTACCTCTGTGTCAGCGCTCGCATGTAGCTGCAACAAGAGAACAATAGAGTGTTAATATTGAAGGTCATCAGGTAAAAACTAATACACAGGAAACACACACACACACACACACACACACACACACACACACAACACACAGACAGACACAAACACGAACAAACACACACACACACACAGACAGACAGACAGAGACAAACACACACACACACACACACACACACAAACACACACACACACACCCCACACACACAACACACCAAACACACACACACACAGACACACACCAGTGGTCGCTGCCCAGGCTGGGCGGGGCCGTCCAGTCTCTTAGCGGTCGATGCGGTCTGACGCTGACTCCGCCCCTAAACGGCTCTGTCATGGTCTCCACGGCGACAGCAGACAGCCGGAGGATAGGGGCGTGGCCTAACGAGGAAGTGGAGCCGCTCAGCCACACGCTCAGAGCTCTGTGATTGGAGGAGAAGGAAAGGGGAGGAGCCAAGGCAGAGAAACGCCATTGGCCCGAACACACGCTGCTGAAGGCTTCTGATTCGCTGAGCGGGCCGCCTGCAGCAGCCGCAAAGCATTGTGGGTAGGAGAGCTAGGAGAGAGGGGGAAGATGGTTTTAATATGATGTAAATACTAGTGAATACACAATCTGTCAGTCAATCAATCACCTTTATTTTCACTGGAAAGACACTGAGGCTTCCATCATTTAAAGGGACAACAAGCTGATACACAATACACACAATTATGACTGTGTGTGAATGAATGGAACCTGGAACCCTGTAAACTGTGTGTGAATGAATGGAACCTGGAACCCTGTAAACTGTGTGTGAATGAGTGGAACCTGGAACCCTGTAAACTGTGTGAATGAATGGAACCTGGAACCCTGTGAAGAGCTTTGAGTGCCTAGAAAAGAGCTTTATAAATCCAATCCATTATTATTATTATCAATGAATCACCTGAAGCCGTTCTGCCTGACGACACACACGGCCTTCTCTGATTGGTCCGTGCAGACGCTGCTCTCTGCTGATTGGCCCGTGTGCTTGCTGCTCTCTGCTGATTGGCCCGTGTGCTTCCTGATGCTGTAGTTCTGCAGCCGAAGCCCCTCCCCCTCGCGGCCTCGGAGGGAAAACGCCATGCGACCCACGAACCTCCCGGCGGCGTCCTCTTCTTCTTCTACTGTCTCTCCGTGGTTCTTCCTCCGTCGCTTCCTGCCACTGCGCCTGGGCCATTCTGATTGGCTCAGGGCAGGGGAAGGGGGAGGGACTAACGGTTTGCTGGCCCCTGATTCGTTTAGAGTAGATAGAGAATGATGGACTAACGGTATGCTGGCTCCTGGTTGGCTCACAGCAGGGGAAGGGGGAGGGACTAACGGTTGTCTGGCTCCTGATTGGTTTAGAGTAGATAGAGAAGGAGGGGCTTGAGGTCTGCTGGCTTGTGATTGGCTCAAAGCAGAGATTGTCAAGCGTCTTTGCGCACTTGGAAAAGCTCCGTATAAATCTGATGTTATATTATTATTATTACTATTAGGGGGAGGGACTAATGGTTTGCTGGCTCCTGATTCGTTTAGAGTAGATAGAGAAGGAGGGTTTAAACTGACTCCTGATTCGTTCAGAGCAGATAGAGAAGGAGGGTTTAAATGCCTGCTGGCTTCTGATTGGTTTAGAGTAGAGACACGGGGCGGGCCTTCCCTGTCTGATGATGCAGGTGATGGGGGCTTTATAAAGGTGACAGGTGGGATGTGGGAGGGGCTTAACAGTGGCACGGGGTCTCCCAGGGACTCAGGGCTAAGAGCAGGGGCAGCGCTGCATGTCGGGGCGGTCGCAGCTGCAGGAGAGGAAAAGACAGTTCAGTTTGACAAGAAACATGTTTCTACTTTCCAGTGTGTGTTCATTCTAGCGCCCCCTTTGGACTAAAGCGGTAGTGTTTTTACCACGCCAGCTGTTGTTCCTGGGTGAGCGTATACCCATGACAAAGGCATTAAGAAAAACTATATAAAAATAGCATTCTTTGCACTGATGGTCTCGTTTGCTGTTACATAAACATTAAAAAGTTCCTCATAGAAGACTTTAAACAGTTGTTAAAGGAATACTTCACACATAAGGAACCGCGTTCTATCATTATAAAATCACTATTATAATATAATGAATGAGGTTTTCCTTCCCTCAGTCTTCCCTTGGCCCAGTGTCCTGTTAATCCTAACCCTACATTTTACCATGTGTGATGTCACGCATGGTAAAATGTAGGGTTAGACAGTGAGACCATTAAAACACTCTTTCTGCCTTTTCTCAGGCTAGGATTAACCGATTTCTAAAATGTTTGCACATTTATACTACATAGGATCTCAGAGTTTAATACACTATTTTCCACCGGTGAAGTGGGCCTTTAAGCTTACCGTTAGTGTTTCTCTTGCTCTCTGCGGCCTCCTCCCTGTCTGTCTCTCCAGGCTGCTGTCTGTCTTCAGTGCTGTCTGTCCTCCAGGCTGCCTGTCTGTCTCTCCAGCCTCTCCAGTCTGCGGCCCACTGAAGACAGACAGGTTCTGAGGAGGCGTCTCACCTCCTGTCTGTGAGCCGAGAGCAGGCGGGGGAGGAGCACGGAGCAGGGCAGGGAGGGGGCAAACCTGTCTGTAACTCTGTCTCTGTCTGTATGCTCTGTCTGTAGCCCTGTCTGTAGCCCAACACTCGGAGGAGCAGAGGAGAGGGGGGGGGGAAACCTGTCTGTGTGGGGGCATGGCCTAACCTAACCCTGATCTCTAACCGTACACCAGGGCAGGGAGGGGGTAAACCTGGCCCTGTCTGTGATGTGTTAGGGGAGGGGTGTGGATAGGGGGTGTGGTTTGATGATGCGTTATGGGGCAGGGAGGGGTTAACTGTGTCCCTAACCCTGACCCTGTTTGATGATGTGTAAGGCTTAGGGCAGGGGTTTGGGCATTACCTGAGCCTAACCTGGGCTGGTGAGGGCTTAGGGGCGGGGCTGGTGAATGGGCGTGGCCTGATGATGCGTTATGTTTAGGGGCGGGGTCCTGGGTATTGGTTAGGACTGCAGCTGGGACAGGTAAAGGTAGAACTGAGGTATGCTGCCTTAGGCCAGGGTCTGTCCATGACCTAACCCTGTCTGTGAATGGGCGCGGCTTGATGATGCGTTATGGTTAGGGGGGGGTCTGGTGATGCGTAGGGTAGGCGGGTCTGATGATGCGTACGGCTTAGGGAGGTCTGTTGGGGCGGGGGAGAGGAAACGGGTAGAACTGAAGGAGGGATGAAAGAAGGAGAGGATCTCCATCCAGTCCTCGGAGGAGAGAACACTGCTGGGGAAGAGAATCAGCCGTCAGTGCAATAACAGTAGGGGAGAACCGGGGTAAGTAGGCACACTTTTTACTCTACTGAGAATTGCTCATCACCTAAACATCTTTCAATAGTCATTCCTACATTACATTGAAGCTTAAAGTGTTGGCTTGAAATGTGTACCCCTCACTTTTTCTATCTTATTGTAATAAAGAAGAAATTAATCATCAAAGACACCCTTACACATTGTGACAACAACCCCATCAAGGGGTCGGTTGTCATACACTATGTGGTTGTTTGTCACAATGTTATCTTAATGGGAATAATCTTGAAAAGAAGGAAAGAAAGTAGAACTAAATTTGAAAATGCAATTGCATTGTCAAGTTGACAAATAGGCCTATATAACTTACTGTAGCCTTGGCAGCTGTCTAGTTTGGGATGCACTGGGTTGTTTTGATTGTGTTGCCCTTTTTTCCTTTGCATGCTAGCTGCCTTTCCTGCTCATATTCTTTCCTTCTCTGTGGGTGTCAGTGAGGATACAGCTTGACAATTTATTTCGTTATTGGTTCCTTTTCTGGCTGTAGCCTTTGGATAACTTGTGACAACCAACCCCCCCAAATATGTGACGACCAACCCCAACTTGAATTTTTTGCTAGCATCAAGGCCAACAACCATCTGACAACTAATTAGCTTGCTAACCACAATCTAAACTATAGTTTACCCTTCACTTTTTTAGGGTAACAAGTGTTTCGTTATAAACCCATTGTGTAAAAGCCTAGAAGAAAAATACTGAGGGAATTTCTAAAACACAAACAGTCCTCTCACCTCAAATTCAGCAGTCTAGCTCCAAGGAAGACTATGTAGGTGACCTCTGATCCCAATTCTGGATATTTACACACCAACATTTCACAGACAGCGCCTTCTGGTTCCGAGATATAACGATTGTGACAACCAACCCGTGGACAAATTACCCTGTTCTCCCCTACTCTCTCTCTCTCTCTCTCTCTCTCCTGTCTGTCTCTCTCTCTCTCTCCTGTCTCTCTCTGTCTCTCTCTCTCTCTCTTTCTCTCTCTCTCTGCTCTGTCTGTTGTCTTTCTTTCTCTCTGCCTGTCTCTCTCTCTGTCATACTCTAAGACATAATAATAATAGATAAATATATGATTAATAAATATACAGGATATAGTCACCTGTTTGTGTCTTGTCATCGCGCTTGTCATCAGCCAATGGGAGCAGAGGAGGCGGAGTCACAGCTGCTAGGTCCCGCCCCTGGCATCGCTGTCAGTCAAAGGTCGAGTCAGCATGGCAACCACTGAGGAGAGAGAGACTAGGGTTAATACAGAGAGAGAGGGAAAGAGAGAGAGACATAGGGTTAATACAGAGAGAGAGAGAGAGACATAGGTTATACAGAGAGAGAGAGACATAGGGTTAATACAAGGAGAGAGAGAGAGGATGAGAGAGAGAGACGAGAGGAGAGAGAGAGAAGAGAGAGACATAGGGTTAATACAGAGAGAGAGGGAAGAGAGAGATAGGGAACAGGAGGAGAGAGAGGAGAGAGAGAGAATAGGGATACAAGAAATGAAATACAGAGAGAGAGAGAAGAGAGAGAAGGGTTAAGAGAGAGAGAGAGAGAGGATAGAGAGAGAGAGAGAGAGAGAGAGAGAGGTAACAGAGAAGTAGAGAGATGTGAGAAGAGATGAGACAAGGGTTAATACAAGATGAGATTAGTTAAAGTGTAGAGACCTAGGATTTAAGTTAGCAAGTTCAAAGGAATGTATTGTACGTTTGGGCTACAGTTTCAATGTTAGGACTTCCAGAAGGAAGGTTTTCACGTGAAATGCTCTACCACACTCCATGTTTGTTTGATCTGGGTTCATCTTGTGAAATGTGTGTTTATGAGGCTGTCTCTCTCTCTGTCTCTCTCTCTCTCTGGCTCTCTCTCTCTGTCTGTCTCTCTCCCTGTCTCTCTCTCTCCTGTCTCTCTCTCTGTCTCTCTCTCTCTATCTCTCTCTCTCTTCATGTTTGTTTGACCTGGTTTAATCTTGTGAAATGTGTGTTTATGAGGCAAGCCTTCACTGAGCCCAAACACAACTTCCTCTCCGGGGGTTAATACAGTTTACCCTGAGACTGTACACCTGTCTGTCTGTGTGTCTGCCTGTGTGTCTGTCTGTCTATCTATCTATCTATCTATCTATCTATCTATCTATCTATCTATCTATCTATCTATCTATGATCTATCTATCTATCTATCTATCTATCTATCTATCTGTCTGTCTGTCTGTCTGTCTGTCTGTCTCTTTATATCCATCTTTCTATCTAGCTATCTATGTATTTATCCATCCATCTGTCTGTCTCCTTGTCTATCTATCCATCCATCCGTCCATCTATCTGCCTGCCCGTCTGTCCATCCTTCCATCTATCTATCTATCTATCTATCTATCTATCTATCTATCTATCTGTCTGTCCATCCTTCCATCTATCTATCCATCCGTCTGTCCGTCTGTCTATTCATCCTTCCATCTGTCTGTCTGTCTATCCTTCCATCTATCCATCCATCTGTTTGTCTGTCTGTCTCATCCATCCATATAATTAAGGAATCATACTTTTCTCTCATCTTTGTTGTTGTTTTTCCCAAACCAATCACTGACACAAATCTCGTGCCATTTTCCTCTCGCGAGAGTTGTGAACCACTGTGACATCTCAGAACCTGTCTATAGATATATTCCTGTAAATCTGAACATGTTTTCACCGTCGGCTCGGAAACGGCTCATTCTCACGGTTTTATTGCGTCACTGCGGGATTCTCTGTTACGTCACAGTGAGGGAGAGTTTGGGGTCGCGTTCAGGATAAAACGGGATTTGGGGAGAAATGAAAGGAAAGTGCTGGAGCTAACAGTGGCTAGGTCCGTTAGCAGGCTTTTAAACCAGGACATTTTAACGTGTGTTACCTTGGTTACGCCCCGCGGGTCCGGTAGTTTCCGTTAGTTCCACGTGTTTATCATGTTTGGCGCGTTTAGTTGGCGCGAAAAAGCCCAAAGTGAAAGAGTTCCAGGGGATTCTCTCTCTGCCTCAGTTTGGTTAAAGCTCCCACCGGCGTCAAGTTACCGCGAGAACTAACGGGATTACCTACGGGACTTCCGACACGGGCTTCAGAATAAAAGATCCACAGCGACAAGAAGCTGAAAACACACACAACCTTTCAGATTAAAAGCACAACATAGAACACAAGCTTCTTTTAGGGAAAACTCTCTCTCTCTATTATATCCTTATATTTATATTTATAATAGCTCCATTGGTTATGTCTTTATCTTTTATATTTATATCTTTACTTACAATCTGACACATATTGTCATTTAAAGTCTCAAAGAGGAACTTATTTCTGAAACAGTCTCATTGATAGGATTAAATAAATAAGTTAAAGTATGTCCCAGTTGTAGCATACTGCATCCTAACTAGATTATCTTTATGATCAGATGTAGTATGGAGGAGTGTAGCATACTGCATCCTGACTAGATTCTGTTTATGGTCAGATGTAGTATGGAGGAGTGTAGCATACTGCATCCTAACTAGATTCTGTTCATGGTCAGATGTAGTATGTAGAATAGAGAAAAGAAAGGAGATTTGGAACGCAGGGATAGTTATCCAGAGTTTAGCAGCACAGCACAGTGTTATTTTCCTTTCCCCAGATGTTATCAGGTCCGTAAAACGCCGCTGGTCCCACTGTTAGTGGAATCCCTCTCTGGTTCATGGATACATATATTCATTTGTACATTCATTCGATACATGAATACATAATATAATAGACCATGAGTCCTTTAACAGTTTTTTTTTTTTTTACCTTTATTTCTACAGGTAAATCCCATTGAGTCCGAAGACTCTTTTGCAAGGGAGACCTGTTTTCCTTTCCCACGTTACCATTCACACACATTCATACACCGATAGCAGGCTAACTATCGACATTCACACGAGGCAAGGTGGGTGAAGTGTCTTGCCCAAGGACACAACAACCATGACACAGGTGGCAGGACGGGGATCGAACCTCCAACCCTTTGATCATCAGCCGACCCGCTCTACCAACTGAGACACAGTCGCCCAAAATTAATTAGTGAATGGGTCAGAGACAAACCAAGACAAACATTGAGATTTTAATTTTTTTATTTTGTACAAAAACAGTCACAAGCTCCGCCCCTCCGTTCAGAAACAGAAAACAATATTTTCACATTAAAATAATCGTAACACAGAATGAAAATGGTTCAAAAACAATCAATAAACAAATTGATCAGAACGGAAAACAACCAATCGGATAGAAGCAAAAAAAAAAAAAAAAAAACCATAAACATTTTACTTCAAAATAAAATGATTTGCTTTATAACCAACAGGAGGAGATGAGACTGAAAACTACAGAACGACTTCAGACGTAAAAAATCATCTTATTTTGAAGAGTCCGGTTCAGGGAGTGAGAACTGAAATAAATATACAACCTTTCACAATAAAAGTCCTGATTGGAGCCTCGTCCCGTCTCTGGACTAAAATACTGAAAATGTAAATAAAACGTTCCACAGACACACTCCCTGCGTTCCAGTCCCCATACTGCCATACTATTTAGTATGCCAGAAAAAGCATTAGGATGTCCCAAAACATGTAGGTCAATTATAGTATGCTGAAAATACATAAATGCCCCACTAACTCCAACAGCATTTTGGAGTATTCGTCGTTATTCTTGACATTTCTCAACATAATGAAAAAAAATCTTCCTTATCTGATTTTTTTCTCTCTCCTGTCTGTGGCCCTAAAACTCTTCTGTACTTTAGTATGTAGTAGAAAGAAAAGTGAATGTGATTTGGAAGGCGGGGAAAATAAAACCTTCCACAGACAGAGAGGAATCTGTGATGTCACTTCCCTTCTTACAGGATCGCCAAAACAAAAGCTTTGACCAAACTCACCAAAAATCATCGAGTTTTATTTTTTACAGTTTAACTTTTTATTCACGTAAAAACTGATGATGCAGCTGATGACATCACGATGCAGCTGATGACATCACGATGCAGCTGATGACATCACATTTTTATTCATTATTTCTCAACAGGAAACAGATAAACCAGCCATTATAACCCCCCCGCCCCTCCATTTCAAACTAAAAGCCCTGTCAGTAAGTGGATCACCTGCGGTAGCGTCCTCTCTCTTTGTCTCTGTCTCTCTCCCTCTCTCTGTCCCTCCCTCGCTCCCTCTCTCTCTCCCTGCGCGGCGCGACTCTCTCTCTCTCCCTCTGTCTCTCTCTCTCTCTCGCGCCCGCTCACCACCGCCTGCGTGCGCCTCAGGAAGTCATCCACACGCATGTCGTAGTCGTGCTGGAAAAGATTCAAAAGATTCAAAGAGTTGATGGACATATGAAGAATAAGAAACATGTTCTCAGTCCCACAATGTTAACTCTTCCTCTAATGTCCACAGACTGACAAAGGAAGGATTTCACTGTATGAATGAAACACACACACACACACACACACACACACACACACACACTAATGTCTTTTCTATACTTGATGTATTCTAATCTTGATGTATTTCATGCCCCTTGACAGACGGACGGACGGACAGACAGACAGACAGACAGACGGACGGACAGACAGACAGACTCTAGTGTAGTAACTCACGGGGCTGGCAGTGAAGGCCCTGTGCTGGGGCGGCCTCTGCTTGTCTCTAAACCTCGGCCCTGGGGCTTCGTGGGGGGGCATGGCGGGGTGGCTGTGATGGTAGGGCTGGTGGGGGGGGGCCGGGGGGTGGCTGTGGTGATAGTATGGAGGATGGTGGGGGGGAGGCGCATCCACCCGGGGTAGGGGGCCTGGGGGGAGAGAGAGGGGGGGGGGGGGAAGAGGGGGGGGGAGAGAGGGGGGGGAGGGAGAGAGAGAGAGAGAGAGAGGGGGAGAGAGAGAGAGAGGCATTAAACATCACAGTCAGTGATTCTGGAGAACGCTTGTTGTCAAAATCAGTGAATATCTCCTCATGATCCACTACCTGTCTGTACTGTGTGAGTGCTGAAAAACCAGTGTTAATACACAGCCTAGGCTCTTAGGGTTAGAATGTAGGATGTGTTTGTGTACATGTAGAATGAGAGGAGAGTATCAAACATGACATAGATAGATAGATATTGGTATGTTATAGATATAGATAGATAGATATTGGTATGTTATAGATATAGATAGATAGATATTGGTATGTTATAGATATAGATAGATAGATATTGGTATGTTATAGATATAGATAGATAGATCTAACAGGAACTTACCAGAGCCTGCCAGGGTGCGGGCGGGCCCACACTGTGGTGATAGTCCCTCATGTAGTCGTTATAAGACTGAAACACAAAGTTTAGTTTCTTTAATTGTCAATTTACACAAGGAACATTTAATTCATCTTTCCTCATCTCCCCTCTCAAGTCCCCACACTCCAGAGGGGGTCAGAGCGCAGGGTCAGCCATAGTACAGACAGACAGACTCCAGAGGGGGTCCTCACACAGGGTCAGCCATAGTACAGCGCCCCTGGAGCAGTTTGGGGTTAAGTGTCTTGCTCAAGGACACTATGGTAGAGATGGTGGGCACCATAGATGTAATAGCAGCCACCACTAGTTTTACTACTAACACCCTCCTGTCAGCCCCCTTGCCTCTAGGCCTTCCTGTCATTAAAGAGCATTTCCATGAAGTAATGTAGAGATGAAGATTTAAGAAAAATCCAGACTGGTCTCTGAATGTTTTCCAGAGCGCTATATGACAATATAAAACACGCTAAGCTAACATGCTAACACTTCGCTGACTCACCCCGTTCAGGAACACATCGCGTCTGACTCCAGAGAATCTCCTGTGATACATTTACACACGACAGACAGACAGACAGAGAGACAGACAGACAGACAGACGTTTCAATGATTAGATTCTTTAGGAAGACGATGAAAGGTTCAGTGTTGAACATTTTCACAGAATAAACCCCCCCCCCCCTGTGTTCCCATAACAACACTTCTGTTATTCAGAGAGAGATTTAGGACGTCTCCCAGTTTGTCCCAATACCGTCATGTGTTAACGCAGTATGCCAAAAAATACCCAGATGTCCCAAAACATACGATTACATTCTGCAGTATACAAACCAGCAGTTTTAGTATGTAGGAAAGAAGAAGGAGTATGAGATTTTGAACACCGGCCCTGTTCCAAATCTCATACTCCTTCTTTTCTCTATTCGACATACTACATCTGATCATGAAAATAATCTGGTTAGGATGCAGTATGCTACACTTGGGACATACTTTAACTTATTTATTTCGTCCTAACATGGCTCCTTGATCTTGCCTCTTGCTTTTATATCCGTCTCATCCCTGTTTATAGCATAGCATATAGCATTTGAGTATTCGTCTTTATTCTTGACATTTCTCGACATAATGAAAAAAAAACTTCCTTATCTGATTTTTTTTTTTCTCTCCTGTCTGTGGCCCTAAAACTCTTCTGTACTTTAGTATGAAGAAAGAGTGTGTGATTTGGAACGCAGCGGAGGGGTTAATGTTGGGGTCCTCACCTGTCGACCGGCTGGTTTCGGAGGTCCTGGATGAAGCCTGCACAGAAAATACATCTCAATGTTAGTGAGACGCAGCAGCTGCTTTCAACACTTTATCTCAAAATAAAAATGAGATAAAAAACCTTTGAAGATCCCAGAGGATATGTGACTCCCAAAGGTTTCATGACTTTTAAATATAAAACAGTTTGTTTGCTTCGTTTGCGGTTCTGTGTTTGTGTTCTATATAAAAAGTTAAATTCCCCCCAAAAAATAAAAATAAATATATAAAACAGTTTTGACATCATCTAAAGGACATGGACACTGGTTGAAGTGTGTGTGTCTGTCTGAATATATCTCTGTCTGTCTGCCTGTGTGTGTTTGTGTATCAGTGTTCTTAAGGCCAGGACACACCGGCCCGATAATCGCCGTCGTAGAGTTTCAAGGGGACGGAGAGACAAATCTGTTTGGTGTGTGCCGTGAAATCGGTCGTCATAGATGTCGTCGGGCTTCTTTTGAGCCGATTGAACATGTTCAATCGGCGGCGGACAGTCTTTCAGTTTAAGCAATTTGATTTGTGGAGGGCTAGCGAATCAGTGAAGCCCGGAAGTGAGGCGGGGAGCACAAACAGCTAACAACAGTTAGCCATCGTTTTGATGTGTTTGTTTGTTTCGTTCAGCGAGTACTCACATGCATCAACCCTTGTTGACTGCCCGACACCATGCTCGACACTCTCTGCTAAAAATGGTGCTCTTTATGGTCCATAAATATAAATACGTATTTCTATCTATTTTTATGGTCTAGAGAGCCGTCCCATCATTTCCGGCTTCCGTATTTTTTCAGGCCACAATACAGATTAGCGCCGCCTGCTGTTATGGAGACATTACGTCCCGCGCAAGCGCGTACGGAAAGTCAGCAGTCGGTTTGGTGTGTTCTTTGCACTTTTTCGGCCGCGACGGGAAGACTGGAGCTCCCTGAATCGGCAGTCACCATTTTCGGATATCGGACTGGTGTGTCCTGGCCTTTAAGGACCTGTCTGTCTGTGTGTGTGTGTGTGTGTGTGTGTGTGTGACCTGGTCTCTGGTTGAAGTCTGGTGGACCTTCAGTCCTCGGTCTCTTCCTGCCGTGGAGATCGTACTCTTCAGGGCGACGCCTACGAACAAGTCACAAGTAAGACACACACACACGGTACATACACACACACACACGGTACATACACACACACTCAGTACACACACTCACAGGGAACACACGCACTGGACACACACACACACACACACACAGGGCTCATACACACACTGGACACACACACACACTCAGTACACACACAGGCGCTCATACACACAGGGTGCATACACTCACAAGATTTTCCCTCACCTTACACACATACAAGATACACACACTTACACTCACACAGTACACATACAAACTATATTAATAATATAATTGATAAGATATATAAAGCACTTTTCTAGAGACTCCAACATTCTCTCACACACACACACACACAGTAGAATCTCCCAGAACAGTTTGTGCATAATAATTTTCCAGGTGCGAAGCGTTACTTCCTGTTTACACATCTGGTCCAATCAGACGTCCGCTTCCTCCTCCACCTCCAACCAACCAGACACACCGGGTTATACAGATCAAAGACTCTGGCTACAAATATAAATATAAATCTATATCTATCTATCTATCTGTCTGTCTGTCTGTCTGTCTGTCTGTCTGTCTGTCTATCTGTCTGTCTGTCTGTCTGTCTATCTGTCTGTCTATCTATCTATCTGTCCATCTATCTATCTATCGATCTATCTGTCTGTCTGTCTGTCTATATCATTCTGATCAGAAATCAATTTTTTTTCAAATCTAAACCATATTGTCCAATCAGCAGCCAGGAGTTTGACCCCTCCCCTCACCTCCAGCTGAATGATGACCTCACACATATGTAGCTGCTAAAGGCTAAAGGCTAAAGGCTAAAGGCAGAGTATTGTATAAATATATATCTTTCTGTATTTGGGTCGAAGGTTAAAACAGTAAAGCTGTCTATGGGTGTCACGGTCTCCATTGAGATGACCTCAGATATGAAAGGTGCTTTACACACACAGCATGTTACCTCCTTACAAAACCTTTCCAGTCAGGACACATAGTTACCAATGTTCAAAGCAAATCAAGCATGTCTAAATCAATAAAAGCATACTTTAAAAAAATATTTTTCTTCAATTAATCAATTAATGAATTAAGCTATCATGCAGCCATGTAATCAGCAGGCTAACATTACTTGTATCACTCATGTCACTATGTAGCCCGTCTTTAAAAGATAAGAATTACAACCTTAAAGCCCTACTTCACCAGTGGAAATATGAAGGTGTATTGAACTCTGAGATCCTATGTAGTATAAATATGCAAACATTTTAGAAATCGGTTCATCCTAGCCTGAGAAAAGGCAGAAAGAGTGTTTTATGGTCTCGCTGTCTAACCCTACATTTTACCATGCGTGACATCACACATGGTAAAATGTAGGGTTAGGATTAACAGGACAACTGGGCCAAGGGAAGACTGAGGGAAGAAAAACCTCATTCATTATATTATAATAGAGATTGGAAAACCGTGACACCCTCCTAGTTTTAAGTATCCTAATTCTTCTTCCATCACTTACCCAAAACTAAAACCCGCTCAGTTTGACCCAAAACTAAAACCCGCTCAGTTTGACCCAAAACTAAAACCCGCTCAGTTTGACCCAAAACTAAGACATCATGTAGACAGAGAGCTTCACACACATCAATAAAAATAACAAACAAGGAAGAAGAAGCCTTAAAGGGCCACATACCGCTGGTGCTGGGGGAGGGGGGGCTACTAACACAGTTCATCAGTCCATTATACTCATAAACCCTCTTATTCTGAAAGGGTTGTCCATTATACTCATAAACCCTCTTATTCTGAAAGGGTGGAGGGGTGATGATGGTGATGATGATGCACAGTCCTGCCAATCAAACCAGACCACGCCCCCTTTGAGATAAGCCACACCCCCTTTGAGCAGCCAACAGTCCAAACCTGAGACACGCACACACACAGGGTCAGTCCTGATGGGTGTGTGTGTGTGTGTGGGGAGGGGGGGGGATACCTGTCCTTTAAGGTAGGGGGTGGGGGGGGGGGGGTTGGTGATCAGTCCAAGAGGTTTTAATATTACGTTTACGTCCGTTTACCTTTAGGAACAAGACATGAGGAGCTTCCCCCATTCTGATTGGATAGTCCATAGGCCACGCCCCCATGACACACCTCACGTAGTCCATAGGCCCCTCCCACTTCTCAACCAAACGCACCACCATCTAAAAAAACACCCAGAATCCTTTGCTGTGGGCTCTCTCTCTCTCTGCTTTACGTCTAGCTCGCTCGCCCTCGTCAGTCCAGAGACGCTTTATTCTGAAAGGGTCCTCTGTGCTTTTATTCTGACAGGATCGGCCACAGTCCGGCAGCTAAACACTTCCTGTTATTAACTTCTGCAGAAAGAAGAAGAAGTTTAGCAACAACAGAATCTGTAACGATAAGACTATGTGTGTAAAGTTATCTCTTCTAGTTAACCTAGACTATGTGTGGGAAAAGTAATCGCTTTAAACAAGCTGATAGAACTCTGTGTAGTTATCTCGTCTAGATAGCCTAGCTCTGTGTAGTTATCTCTTCTAGATAGCCTAGCTCTGTGTAGTTATCTCTTCTAGATAGCCTAGCTCTGTGGAAAGATATCAATCAAATCTTCTACTTTTACTCTTTACTTAACTTTACCAAATAGGAATTGATTTAATAAACTTCAAACTAAATGTTTAATCTTTGAGGCGTTAGCGACCGTCTCCCTGACGACCAGGCTAACTTCCTGCCTGACCCTTAAAGGCGCAGTGCGACTCCGATGGAAAACTCCAAACTGGAAAACAACCGACCACCCTGCTAGCACGTTAGCTAGCCGCGGCCCTGCTAGCCCGTCGGCTAGCCGCCAGCTAGCGGTAGCCTCCATGGTCCGCTGGTCTCAGCAGCAGCAGTAGAATCAGTAGTAGAAGAAGAAGACAGGCAGGCAGCAGCTCTGTGATTGGCTAACCTTCCCGGCTCGCGCTGCGGCGGCCGGCCGCGGGGGCGGGGCTCCGACGGCGCGCGGCGCTCCTTGTGGCGGGCGCGCCGGGCCACCTGATGCACGTCCACGCTCTCGTCCAACGGGAAGAGGGCGCACAGCTGGGCTCCCACGTCAGGCTGGATCTCCTGAGGGGTTAAAGGGGCAGGAAGCGGTTTATTTATGTTAATATAAGTGATATTAATCGCTCTTTATTCATACAGTGATCACTTACATAATGTGCACGTTTCACAAAGCCGATCTCTCAGTCAGCTGCTCTGCATGTAATCGGCAAATAAACTTTTTATGGGATCCCGAAATTAATATCCAATCACAAGAGAGAACGCTACAAACCGACACCCGTCTCACTCATATATACTATATACACTCCATGGTCTCACTGCCGGTGCACGTGCAGAGCAACAGATGGGTGAATGTGTATGCGCCTACAATGGCGGAGCAGGTAAAAATCCTTCCCAATGTCTGTTTTGATGGTTTTTAATCATGTTTTATCACACTTATGGATCTGAGACGATGCTAGATAACTCGCTGCTTGAAGACCGCAGTGCATTAATGTGGTGACGTAGGGACGAGGGAGGGGACTGCTAACTGCAGTAACTGACAGGAAGTTAGCTAAAAGAACCATTCCGCTTACAGCACCTTTAAGGTTTAACTCTATATTCAACACATACAATGAATTTTGTATTTTTATTATTGTGTCATTAGCATGCCCAGTCCACTAGGGCTTATAAGACATTATAATGTAGTGAATGTGTTTCATTCATTGAGACTTTTTATTTGAAATACTTGCACGGGCCTAACCCTACTAACTCACCTGTCCGTCTCGTCCGATCTTCACCGGCTTGTGTTCGTTCCAGGGGTTTGACAGGTGAGCCGTCTTAGTGAAGGGAAGCTCCCGCCTGCAACACACACACACACACACACACACACACACACACACACACACGCACACACACACACACACACACACACATTACAGCGTTAAGTTTATTTCTAAAGCACAATTCAGACACAAGACCATTCAAAGGATGAAATGAAGTGGGGATAGCTGATCTGTTTATCTGCACAGTGTGAGTGAGTGAGTGAGTGAGTGAGTGAGTGAGTGAGTGAGTGAGTGAGTGAGTGAGTGAGTGAGTGAGTGAGTGAGGAGTGAGTGAGTGAGTGAGAGAGTGAGTGAGTTTACCTGCACAGCCAGTCGATGGCGAAGACCCCTCCCAGCATCTTGGCGTTCATCCCGGCTGGAAGCACCCAGTGGATCGGAGAGCCGTCATGATGCGACTCTGAGGAGAGGCGCGCAAAACCTGGGGACCAATCAGAGCAGAGCGGGAGAGGGTTAGACCAATCAGAGCAGGGCGGGAGAGGGTTAGACCAATCAGAGCAGAGCGGGAGGGGGTTAGACCGAGCGCACACAGACAGACAGACAGACAGACAGAGAGAGGGAGGGAGGGAGGGTTTAGATTCTCACCTTGGAACTTGCCGCTCTCCCTGACGGAGAACACGAGCACGACGCTGCGCGTGGATTTAAACGCTGCGTTGAGCTTCTTCTCGTTCACTGGGAGAGTCGACCACACGCCCTGAAAACACAGCTAACGTTAGCCTAGCTTAAAACGCGCTGAAAACACAGCTAACGTTAGCTTAGCTTAGCGTAGCACGCCCTGAAACCAAGCCCCAACCTCAGCGATTTTTACCAGCATCCAATAAGGAAGTGACCACAACTGTAGTAACCCGGAAGTGCCCTGGGGGCTGTATGCAGAAGAGAGCCATCTCTCATTGACTCCAATGTTAAACATGCCGTTTTCACAGCATTATTAAACCTATTTCAGGCCTGGATTGAAAAACCATTCTAGTCTGTATGTTTAGTTCATATCTCCATGACAACTCTGAGGGGGGTGAATTTCTTTCTAGCAGGCTAGTTTTTATTCTATTGGAGGTTAAAATATATGAATTTTAGGGGCGCGGCCTCTTGATTGACAGCTAGCCTCTGTCCCTCACTGCGTCTCTAAGGCTAGTTGTAAGGGTTAGCATGCTAACTCCGTCATCTTGAAGTCGACTGCAGACAGTGCGTTCATTCCTTCATTCGTGTGTGGATCCCTGCTGTGGAGATGTCGTCATGCTCGTCGGTACACTGTACCAACCGATGGTCCAAGAACTGTGGTCGCCAGTTTTTTCGGTGAGTAACATTGTATTTACAATTATTTTTGTATGTAACAATGTTAAACTGTATAGAACGAATTAGGCTAAAATGTGTTGGTTTCGCAAGTGTAACACTCACAGCGTGTTAGTTCTGTTTTGCCAGCTAATTAAATCACCGCACTTGTACCATAGTAGCCTACTGTGTTCAATACGTCTTGAATATCGGTTTTAATCATATATCAAAAATCAGAAACGAAAGTGGGCTCCGCGTCTGCAGCCCGGTGTTTGGCTGGTCGGTCCAGTTAAACCTTTTATAAACTATATGGGTTAAAACTATGGCGTAAATACACTTTTGTGACCAAATATAGGCTATGCTCACAAGTTTGCGCTCATTAATATTTATACAGATGAAGGGGCTATGCGAATTCGTAAAAACTGCTCCGTTTCGCAGATAATACGATGGCCGTCATTGTAAAGATAAAACGAGACATATAGGCTACTGTATTAAAGTCAATTACAATAGTTTTTGGCTGTCAATAGTGATGCAGACTGTAAGGAACATCACATTAATATGGCACACCTCTACCACAATAGGCAGGTAGCCTATCTAAATTAAACAAATTCATTCGGTTTGCGATAGGTAAGAGACAGGATGTCTACAAGGGTTGGCTGAAACCAATTTGGTTTACAATAGGTAACAGAGACAAAGTCTACAGGCTGGCTGAATGAAGCTGGCATAAAACAATAGATTGTGCAACCTGTATGAGAGGTGTGGAATAGGCATTCATTGGGAGAGTCGTTTGGGGGGATGGGGAGGGGGGGGAGACCATACTTCAGTATAGTGTCAAGCCCCCCACATATAATATGCAATAATTCTCATCACATCATATATATATTTTTTTTTACATTCAAATAAAATATACAATTGTGGCTGTGTTTCCGTAGCTGTGTTATCCTTGGATATTACGGAGGTTATCATCTAGCCTATATATTTACATCTGCATTAACTCAAAAATAAATATACAATTGTCCTCTCCTTTTATCTCCTGTCCTCACACAGAAATCAATCAATCCATCAGCGGTACAATATGGCTGAAAACTCAGTAGCATGACTGCCCAGCTTTACACTGTATATGTAATAATATAGGGGTAACAGTAATGATGATGCGATGTTTACAATTTAAATAAATGTTTTTCCATCAAAAGCCTTCCCCTAGGTGATCCTGTCCGGCTGGACAAATGGGTGACTGACATGAAGAGACAGAACTGGACACCCAGAGGGGGAGATCGTCTTTGTAGTTCTCTTAGAGCCTGCATAAACGGGGCCTGAGCTGATTTTGTTATGTTAACCTTGTATTAGTTAAAATACATATGCAACCTCCTTGGTTAATGTTCATGTATGCGTACAGTGCCTTGAAAAAGTATTCAAAGTATTCATACCCGCTGAACTTTTACACATTATGTCACATTACAACATTTATTCTATTGGTATTTTATGTGACAGACCAACACAAAGTGTCGCATAATTGCGAAGTGGAATGAAAATGAAATGTGGTTTTCAATTTTCCAGACCTAAATATAATTGAGAATATTTGCAAAGACTTGAAACTTGCTGTTCACAGACACTTTCCATGCAATCTGACGCTGCATCTGAAGCTCAAGCTATTTTGCAAAGAACAATAGGCAAAAATGTCAGTCTCTAGATGTGCTAAGCTGGTAGAGACATACCCCAATAGACTTTCAACTGTAATTGCATCTACAGGTGGTTCCACAACGTATTGACTCAGGGGGGATGAATACTTTTGCACGCTACACTTTTCAGTCTTTTATTTATAAAAATTGTAAATCATATTTCATTTCCATTCCACTTCACAATGATGCACCACTTTGTGTTGGTCTATCACATGAAATACCAATGAAATAAATGTATGTGTGTGTGGTTGTAACGTGACAAAATGTGGAAAAGTTTATGTTCAAGGATTAAAAAGCTAGGTTGTAATTTTGATTGTTTACATAATTACATGGGAAAATGTTAAAAGTTCAGTACATCATTTTAGATTTTTTTTTTTTTAAATATGTAACCTTTTAAAAAAAGTATTTCATAACATTATTGTTGACGAGACAGTTGCTGTTAATAACCACAGTCTGCATGCTCATCAAAGTTCTTTAAGCATTCAAAGATATAGTGATATAGTAGTTGCTTGCACTAATTTATATTTCAGTTTCATTGCAGGTTCCCTAGTGTTCTGTCTGTCCTATTTTCCCTTTTTTTCCTCTTCTGTCTTGTGCCTTTTATTTTTTGACTGTTTGTCTCGTCTTATATGTTCCCACTCCTGGTCTGCACCTTGTCGTGGTGAGTGGGCTTTCAACCAAGACTGGCCATTCTGAATCTTTATCATACCTGCTGTAACCTGTCATCTTTTCTTCAGTGCACTTGAGTGTTTATCTTTCTCAAACTGCTGAGCTATCTCTCTCTCTCTCTCTGTCTTCCTAGTTTCCTCTCGGTCCTCTCTGTCCTTTCTTCTCATTTAGATCATGCGTGCTGTTCATTCAACCTCGAACCAGGTTCCCTCCTGCTGCTGGTCCCATTCATCAAGATGAGTTGATTGTCTAGTGCATTACTTTTATCTGACTCTTTCTGTATTGTTTGACTCAGTGGTTGTCTCTCTGTCCTCTTCCAGGTTAACATGGAGGAACATCTGGCAGCAACTGAAGTCCACCTACATTCACACTAACCTCATCTTATCTGCTTGTGATAATTGTTATTGATTGTGATCTTTTGTGATATATTTTGTTCTGCACTGTCCATCCTGGGAGAAGTATTCCTCTTCATCTTTCAACGTTTTCTTTGTGGGATTTTTTCCTAACTTAAGTAAACTGTTTTACAACATTACATAGTCCTAATTATATAGAAACCATGATTGTATTAATTGATAACTTAATAGACCCAAAATGTATTATGTTTAGATTATTTTAGTGTAATTTAATGAAAATATGCCAAAAATGTTTCATACTTCCAGTTCTCCTATTAAAATTTGAATGCAAAACTTTTACTTGTTAAAGAATATCTTTACAGTTTGGTATTTGTACTCTTAATATCATTTTCTACTTTTACTCAAGTGATATTTCAATTGGTGACTGAAAGAGTCAATTCTCTGATATTATGATGATGATGATGATGATGATGATGATGATATTTTTAATGACCACACAGCCAGGCTGGTGGAATTTGTTTTCAGTACAGCTCCTTGGTACAGGTTCCAACTTTACATTGAACATTAAACATAGATACAGACAGGCACATTACATAATACAAACGGGCCATGCTTAATCCTCAGCGTTCAGATTTTAGAATGTTACTTGCAGTGGGACTGAAACTGTTTTTGAACCGAGTTGTTTTGGAGGCAATTGTCCTCTAACACCTCACAGAAGTAGCTGGAAGGCATAGTGTGCAGGGTGAGTGGGATCAGAGATGATCTTGGGGGCTCTGTGTAGTGTGTAACAGTTTGCGGAATAGTAATTCAAGGGATGGTAGGGGGTGCCAATAATTTTGGATGCTCTGTTGATGCGCTGTAATTTCTTCCGGGAGAGTGAGTCAAGACTGGCAAATCAGACTGATGGATAAGGTGAGGATGCTTTCAACGATGGCAGAAGCGGAGCAGAAGATGGGACCTTACTCAGAACTTCTTGAGCAAGTCTTTGCTGGGATTTTATTTAATGTGTGATATGGAATCTACCCTTATTCATATATGGTTTTCAGCTACTCTTTAGACCACCGATGGGCTAAAGCCCACTGTAGCAAATGGTTATTTGTGATATTGGACTATAAAAAACTGATATTTTTTTGTATTTGAGCAGTTACAACCAAAAATCATGGACATGGTAAAAACGGTACTATCATGAGCTACTGTGGTCCCCTCTTCCACCCAAAACATTACTGCAGCCACAAAGTGTATTTAACCATTTTATTCAATTGTTGCACCTTAACATAAAAAACTGCTCTAAATTATAGGCTATTAAATTAGTGTTTTCATCTGTTTATAGATTGAATATGTCCTCCCTTGTCATGTATTACTGTTAATAACATTTTCAGTCTGAAGACCAAAATAAAATTAATATTATTACAAATACTTTGATATCAGCTTGTTTAGCCCTAGTCAACACTAGGAGACATTTGTTTCAGCCAGTGTTGGGAGCGTTACTTTAAAAAAGTAATTAGTTATAGTTACTCACTTCTTGTTCCAAAAAGTAACTGAGTTAGTAACTGAATTATTAGTTAATTATAGAAGTAACTAGTTACCAGGGAAAGTAGGCCTAGGCCTAACTTTGCGTTAGCCTACTGTAAAAAAAAAAAAAAAAAAGTTGCTATATGTCAAAAAATTAGATTTTTCTGAGCAGTTTTCACAAGTCAGTTGAAATGAGTAGAACAGACAAGTAGGCCTACTGTAGGCTACATAACCTTCAATATTTATTGCACATCAACAGACAGCAGGTTTATCCTGCACTTCAAGTAGCCTAGGCCTAGCCTATTTTGTTCTCAACAAAAGTAGTAGGCCTAGAGGAATCTGCTGAATGTACCGTGCTGATCTGCTATCACTGGATTCACTTCAGGGGTGTCGGCTAAAACACCACTTAACGTCAGACTATGAAGCATGAGACGATGAGAGGAGGAGTAAGGATTTATCCTATGTGTATTTCCTTATTTAACATGCACAGCAGCATACAGATCCCAGGAAAATAACAGCAGCAATATTCGGCTCATGATGACACGCTAAACAGCTGTTGCAACCGGCGAATCGCGGCTGTTTAATAACGTGCATAAATTATAATTTATAGCCTTGAGATCGGGAAACTCCATGCACTTACTCAAACGGCGATGCAAACAAACTCAGGGAGATCACGTTTCAACCGTGGATTGATAGGTGGTTACTGCGGCAACGCACACGCACTCACACAACAGAGAGAGAAAGAAAAAGAAACTTCACTAAACTGACTGACGTGACGGCGCTAACTGACAGTTATGTCATCCACACTGAATAAAACACATCTTAAAACAGTATAAGAAATAACAATCGCTCTTGTTGTTAACCCACCCGGTCTCCTCACTAGCAGTTTGTGTAGTATGGAGCCAGGGGTGCTTTCGGATTACACAGTTTATTCAATCAATTCACGCATTTAACGTTCAGTAACGATAACGGCGTTGTAACGACGGAAAAAGTAATTAGTTAGATTACGCCGTTATTTTAAACGGCGTTATTCCCAACACTGGTTTCAGCTATGAACTTTTTAATGCCCTCTCTCAGGTGCTCGGAGGTGATATTAAGAATATGTTCAGCTCTGTTGGGGTTGTTGGACCAAACTGTAGGCAGGGAATTACGTGACTGAGGCTGAGCTCGTCTACCGGTAGGCTAACTAGTAGAGCGAGTGCTGTTAGCTTAGCTCCTGGCTCGTGCTAATGTTGCTAACTCGGTGTACGTCACAGTACTTCGGCTAGATGGGACAATCTCCCTCCCCCCGACGTCACTACATGCCCTTTTTTGGTACGAGGAAGTGAGGCGGAGTCAAACTTAGGCAAAATGGCGGCGCGCACACGCCAAGAGAGAAGGGATACTCCCTCGGTGAACTGAGGTCGGCCATGCTGCTCTATCCATTTATTATACTATCTATGCCTGAAACATAGCATTACCTTAGCTTTAGCCAGCGAGACGTTCTCGTGGTTGTTGCTCTTGATCAGGAAGTAGCGAGCGTCTTTCAGGATGTAGCGCAGCTTGCTGGTGGGAGCTGAGAGAGAGGAAGGTTAGGGTTAATACGCCATGGAGTCACCTTTAAAACACTATTAAAGTAGCTACGAGGAACTTTTAAATATTTCTGAAACAGTCTAATTTTTCCTCTGATGATCATAAATTACATGTAACAGCAAACGAGACCATCAGTGCAAAGAATGCTGTTTTTATATAGTTTTTCTTAATGCCTTTGGCATGTGTATACGCTCACCCAGGAACAACAGCTGGCGTGGTAAAAACACTACCGCTTTTGACCAAAGGGGGGCGCTATAATTAACACACAGAGTTCCTCAGAGCACCTTTAACATGAATAGCAGTCTCTCACTCACACACAGTCACTCTCTCTCTCACTCACACACACACACACACACACACACACACACACACACACACACACACACACACACACACACACACACACACACACACACACACACACACACACACACACACACACACACACACACACACAGAGTCTCTCTCTCACTCTCTCTCACACACACACACACACAGTCTCTCACTCTCTCTCTCACACACACACACACACAGTCTCTCACTCTCTCTCTCACACACACACACACAGTAAGATGGCGTCCTTACTCTCCATGCCTTTGCGAACAGCTCGGACTGAAGACGACAGCTTCTCTCGTTTCTTCTCTGAACCTTAAAAACAGAAAACAACATTAAAGAGGAGTGTTAACATTAGACAGACAGACAGAGAGGGAGACAGACGTCTCACACACACAGTATCACACTAGGGCTGTGTCAAAAAATCGAAATATCGATATATCGCGATACTTAGTTTCGCGATATCAGTATCGATTTTTATAACTAAAAATCGATATTTTTTTTATTAATTTTTTATGATTCTTTTTTTTTTTTGCTTTTCAAGGCTTTATTGACAGTGTGTCCTGTACAGTTAGTACAAGAGTGAATTGGATTTGTTATTTTGATGTTATGGCAGCTGCAGTTTGATCATTTGCCAAAACCAAAAAAAAGGAAGAAAATAGTAAAGGAAGTTGTGAATGAAATAGTTTTGACTTCATTTGTCTGTGCAATTATCAATATATTGTGCTGTTATGTTTGACAAGGCAACTTGTTTATGGAATATCGCAATATATCGTGATATATCAAGATACGCAATATATCGTGATATATCAAGATACACAATATATCGTGATATATCGTATCGTGACCAGTGTATCGTGATACGTATCGTATCGCGAAGTCCTTGACGATACCCAGCCCTAACACACACCCACAGACACACCCACACACAGTCTCTCACACCGACAGACAGACAGACAGACAGACAGACAGACAGACAGACAGACAGACAGACAGACAGACAGACAGACAGACAGACCTGAGGTTCCAGACCCAGAGTGCACAGACCCGTCTGTGAAGCTGCCGGACGAGGAGCGAGAGTCTCCGGCCTCAGAGCGCGTGTCATAGTCGTTACCATCACGACGCTCGTACTCCTCCTCCTCTTCATCATCCTTCTCTCCTGTTAGAGGAAGGTCATTACAGGGTTAATAAAGGGTTCATAAAGGGTTAACACAGGCTGTCATTAAAGGTTAATAAAGGTTAATACAGGCTCTGCTCTATTGGGTCTGTTTCTATGTTCCCTAACCCTATGTATCCTTCTCTCCTGGTTAGAGAAAGGTTAAAGGTGAAGTAAGCGGTTTATTTATGTTAATATAAGTGTTAAATCGCTCTTTATTCATACAGTGATCACTTACATAATGTGCGCGTTTCATAAAGGTTAGAGGGACAGGACCAAAACAACACAAGAAATACAGTTCAAAAAAATTGTCCAAAAAGAAAAAAGAAAAGAAAAAAAACTTCAGAGAAAAACTGTCCCAAAAAGGACCGCCATTTTTATATTTTGTTTAAAATGTTCAGAATGACAAAGATAAACAAATACTGTGCATATAATACTGGCTCTGTTATGTTCCCTGTTACTGCAAAAGCAATGATAGATATTAAAAAAAAAAATCATTAAGAGTTTTGAATGAGAGGCTGTCCTACCTTCCTCCTCCTCCTCCTCCTCCTCCATCCCTTCCTCTTCCTCCTCTTCCTCCTCGTCTTCGTCATGTGACCCGGAGGAGCTGACCTCTGACCCCTCGGACCCAAACTCTCCCCCCCCCTCAGAGGAGGAGCCGGGGGGCGAGGGAGGGGGGGGCGGGGAGGGGGCACGCGGCTTCTGATGGGGAGAGAGGGAAAAACGTCTATAACATCAGCTGACAACACGCACCTGAAGAAGACTGCATGTCAAGGTACAAACAAATGAATACTAGTCTGTTTACATGAACATCTATCTATAAAGCAAGAAACGTCTGTCTGTCTGTGTGTGTGTGTGTGTGTGTGTTTTGGTGTGTGTGTGTGTGTGTGTGTCTGTGTGTGTGTCTGTGTGTCTGTCTGTGGCTCGCATATCTCTCTGAGTTTTGGTCAGATCGGCCTGAGCTTCCGGAGGTGTGCAACCTTTATCCTTCATTGAAGGTGTGCGTGTGTGTGCGTGTGTGTTAAGGTGTGTGTATGTTCCCTGTGTGTGTGTGTATTAAAGTGTGTGTGCATTGCGGTGTGTGTGTGTGTTAAGGTGTGTATGCATTGCGGTGTATTCTCACCTGTCCGGGGGGCCTCCTTGCCTCCCCCTCCCTCCTGCCCCCCTCCCCTCGCCCCCCTCCTGTCCTTCCGGTCTCCATAGTAACCCTCGGGCGGCCGGTAGCTGCCGGCGGCGGGGGGGTTGGCATGGCGACCGCGGGGGCTCACAGCCGCCTTCTTAGAGGAGACGTGAGCCGCTCGGTTCCTATTGGCCGAGAGCTGAGGAGCTGCTCTCTTACTGGCCGAGAGGCGGGAGGGGGCGGGGCCAGCAGAGGGGCGGAGTCGCTTCACTTCCTGGTTCTCTGAGCGGTCGCTCTTACGCTTCGTTCCTGAAGAAACATTAACACAGTGTGAGAGAGTGTGTGTGTGTGTGTGTGTGTGTGTGTGTGTGTGTGTGTGTGTCTCTCTCTCTCTCTCTGTGTTAAAGTGTGTCTCTCTCTCTCTCTCTGTCTGTCTGTCTCTCTCCGTCTCTCACCCTTCTTGTCGTTGAGGTTCCTATGTGTGAGGGTAGGAGTGTGTGTGTGTGTGAGGGTAGGAGTGTGTCTCTCTCTCTGTCTGTCTGTCTCTCTCTCTCTCACCCTTCTTATCTCTCTCTCGCTCTGTGTATCATAGTGTGAGGGTAGGAGTGTGTGTCTCTCTCTCTGTGTATTAAGGGTTAGTCTCTCACCCTTCTTGTCTGCGAGGTTCCTCTCCGTCTCTGGATTGTAAAGTTCATCATCTTGATCTGGAGCTTCAGTCAGAAGATCCTCCAGCACGTTCAGCTCGCCCTCTGATTGGACAAAACATCAATTCAACATTATTATCACTTCAGGGGGTGGTGGTGCCCTTAGCTCAGTTGGTAGGACATCCCCCCCTCATGGGCATCGGCCAGCAGCAGACCCGGGTTTGATTCCAGCCCGCGGTCGTTCTCTGCATGTCACTCCCCCTCTCTGCCCCATTTCAACTCTGTCTCTACACTATCAATAAAGCATAAAAATTACAAAAAAAATATATATATAAAAAAAAAACCATTATTATTACTACTGATTTCACCACATTAATGACATCACAACGACATCAATATTATTAAAAATATTATTATTATTAATTATTATTATTATTATTATTATGGAGCGCTCATGGTGTAGTGGTTAGAGTGTGACCCTAGTGAATCTAGCGCCGCAGCAGTCTCTGCATGTCTCATCACAAATCCATCTAAGAAAGCCTAAAATATATGCCAAAAAATTATCTAAAAAAAAGCATTATTATTATTGAAACATTATTTGTTACTCTTTTTATTTTCTGCTTAACAGTTACCTGTAGTTATACAATGTCCTTAGAACAACATTTAAACCATCGTTTCACTTTAAAGGGTAGTATGTGTTCTCCCTTTATTTAGGTGTGTGTGTGTGTGTGTATCACTGTGTGTGTGTGTGTCTCACTGTCTGTGTGTATCACTGTGTGTGTGTGTCACTGTGTGTGTGTATCACTGTGTGTGTGTATCATGTGTGTGTGCTTATCTATGTGTGCTACATCGTACAGTATAAATATTTAAAGGAATCCATGTTACTGTTTTATATATTTTCTTACACACACATCAACCAGCCTAACAGTAGGACGCAGAGGGGGGGGGGGCACTATCGATCACATGTAGAACTGATCAGCTCACCGATTAGAACAACAAACGCAGTCTGTTGTTAGCTTTAGCTTTAGCATCATATAATACACGCCTCGGGGACGCGCATGCCGCTCGTGAACTAACGTGTCAGTACTGGGCGCGTTCACGTCTGATATGATAAACCCAAAACATGACCGATTATTATTATTTATCGATCTGCAGCTGAATGGAAAGAACAAAGACACAGACATGCTATCGCTGAGCTAACAGGCTAACGGGCTCACCTTTGTCCTCGCGCCGTTCTGTCGCCATCACTGAGCTGTGACGCGGCTGTGACGTAGCTGTGACGCGCCGCTCAGCTCACACGGTTTTGAGGAGGAATGTTATGAATGAATGAATGAGTGTTATACTGCGTTTAATATCAGACTGAAGATAAACAGAGAAAACAAAGCGCAGCGGCGGAGGGCAGAAAATGGCGGAGCTGGGATTCTTCTTCTGCACGGTGTTTATTCGCGGTCGGTTAAACAGCGTGTTGATGCATTACCGCCATCTGCTGGAGCGGAATGAATAACAACCTCCCAGTCCATACAACAAACTAATTCTGATAATTTTAAAATAATTAAAACCCTTTATTCTATGTTTTTCCAAACTAATGAGTCCCTGAGAAAATTAAATAGAATTGGATGATACTCATAGATAGTTTATAACAGATGACACTACGATTCTTCTTCTTCTTCTTCGGGTTAATAGACTGTAGGAGACAGACAGCGCTGTGTTTCTCTGCTGCCCCCCGGCGGTCAGTCACACGCACTACATGTTGTTCAGACGTTTTAAATCTTTGGGGCTTTTGTTTTGAAAGCCCCGGACACATGAAGCCTCTCGGCCCGGTGACGTCAGGGTGACGTGTCTGTTTGGATCCAAGATGGCGGACGAGGCGACGCGCAGAGCGGTAGCGCAGATCCCGCTGCTCAAGACGCACGCGGGGCCGCGGGACCGCGCACTGTGGCCGCAGAGACTGAAGGAAGAATACCAGGTTCTGATCCAGTAGTTATATTTATTTATCTGTTTATTCATCAGGGGCATTGCGCAGCGCCTTAGCAGCACCTCAGTTAGCTATTAGCTCACCATCACCTGTGGTCCCGGTGTTGCACCGAAAGCTGTGACCTGTCAGAATGTGTGAATGTGTCTTATTGATTAACCCAGTCTCTCATAGTGAAATATAAGCTATGTAAAAACCATAGATAGTATAATAAAAACTTTGGTCCATTGCGCAAATCGTAGAAGTTTCTCAAAATTGGCACTGAAATGGTCAGATTGTTTTTAACCAACCTAGTAGTTACCCATCACAGTGAAATGTGTACAGGCTAAACTTTTTCCACTGCGCAATCATTTTAAATTTGAAGCAAACAACTTAATAATCTCTCAATTGCAGGGCTGTTTTTGTGAGACTATGTTTTCAGGTGTGGGCCAACATACTTATTAAAACATTTCACTGTGAGACTGGGTTGTTATATGCCTACAGTGAGTCTATTGAAATCAGTTAAGAAATAAGAACAGCGCCCTCTTGGGTCACATATTCTGACAGGTCACAGCTTTCGGTGCAACACCGGGGCTGGAAACAGGATAACATCTGTCAGAAAGGGGAACCTAACCCTTTTATTATACTATCTATGAACCCAACACTGCAGTAGAACTAACCCTGACCCTGTGTGTTGTAACTAACCATATGTACCACTCAGCAGACACGTTATTCGGTACACCGGTTCAATACCCCGGTTCAACTGCTTGTAAACTAAATAGTTACTCAGCCAATCACATGGCAGCAACATAATGCATCTAGGCAGGTAGACATGGTCAAGACAATGTACTGAAGTTCAGACCGTAACCCTGTGTGTTATCACTAACCATGTGTATAGATTCAGTGCAACTAACTCTAACCCTGTGTGTGTTACTGTGTGTGTACTCTAACGAAAGGGTCAGATATGACTTTTTTTCTCTCTCTCACGGTCGCGCATCATCGCATATTTCCATTGGTCATTCTGACCGGAGACATTTGGAATTTTCGGTCCTCCTCATTTTTTTTCCGGTCATTGACCGGTAATTAGTGTGTGTCTCTCTCCCAGGTCCTGATTCAGTATAACTAACCCTGTGTGTACTCTAACCCTGTGTGTACTCAGGTCCTGATTCACGCGGTGCAGGCGAACAAAGACTCGGATAACGACTGGTTCCGTTTGGAGAGCAGCGCTGACGGGACGCGCTGGACGGGCACCTGTTGGTTCATCCACCAGCTGCTGCGCTACGACTTCAGCCTGGAGTTTGATCTGCCCGTCACCTACCCCGACACCGCGCCAGAGCTGGCTATACCCGAACTCGACGGTAACACCAGCTACTTATACTTTAGAGAGAGAGAGGAGAGAGAGAGAGAGAGAGAGAGAGAGAGAGAGAGAGAGAGAGAGAGGAGAGAGAGAGAGAGAGAGAGAGAGAGAGAGAGAGAGAGAGAGAGAGAGAGAGGAGAGAGAGAGAGAGAGAGAGAGAGAGAGAGAGAGAGAGAGAGAGAGAGAGAGAGAGAGAGAGAGAGAGAGAGAGAGAGAGAGAGAGGAGAGAGAGAGAGAGAGAGAGAGAGAGAGAGAGAGAGAGAGAGAGGAGAGAGAGAGAGAGAGAGAGAGAGAAGAGAGAGAGGAGAGAGAGAGAGAGGGAGAGAGGAGGAGAGAGAGGAGAGACTTCAGCCTGGAGTTTGATCTGCCCGTCACCTACCCCGACACCGCGCCAGAGCTGGCTATACCCGAACTCGACGGTAACACACACAAGTTCACTGTATTTTTTATTTTTTTAGCTTTATTAGACAGTACAGAGTTGAAATGGGGAGACAGAGAGAGAGAGACGGTGAGACCAGCAACTTTACTATATTTATGTCTATTTTTACGCCAACTTTAAAGCTGGGGAGAGAGAGAGAGAGAGAGAGAGGTCCACAGGTCAGATTTGAACCCGCGACCACTGCAAAGAAGGCCGGAGCCAATATGGTACGCGCTCTATCCACTATGCCACCGGAGCGCCCCAACTTTACTATATTTTTGTCTATTTTTATAATCTTTTTTTTTTTATAAAACATGAAGAGACCAGTCTGTATTTTCTTGAATCTTTATCTCTGCATTAAGTAAAACCAGACACTGAACATTTGGAGTGGTCTCTTCATTTTTTCCAGAGCTGTATATAATCTAAGTTATGATGTCATTCTTAGTGCCTTGTGTGTCATGACTCATGAAAGGTGTGATAGGTCAATTAATGCCATCGTTTAATTTCATTGTTCACTTTCTGCCACCAGGTAAGACGGCCAAGATGTACCGCGGGGGAAAGATCTGCCTGACGGACCACTTTGCCCCGCTGTGGGCTCGTAACGCGCCGCGCTTCGGGCTCGCTCACCTCATGGCGCTCGGTCTGGCGCCATGGCTCGCCGTGGAGATACCCGACCTCATCCAGAAAGGACTGGTGGTGCACAAGGAGGGGCAGGGAAATGAGTGACAGCAAAGCCACAACTGTCTCTCCCTCTGTCTGTCTCTTTCTACCTCTCTCTCCCTCCCTCTCTCCCTGTCTACCTCTCTCTCTGTCCATCTCTCTCTCTCTCTCTCTCCCTCTCTCACAGGCACAACTGTCTCTCTCCCTACCGCTCTCTCTCTGTCACTCTCCCGCTCTCCTCTGTCTACCTCTCTCTCTGTCCATCTCTCTCTCTCTCTCTCTCTCTCTCCCTACCTCTCTCTCTGTCTGTCTCCCTCTCTCACAGTCACAAAGTCATTAATGAACTCAAATGAATTAATTGAAGATGATTATTATTATTATATTCACAATGTACAAACAGAATAAATCACCTTGAACTGTCTGTTGCAGCATCAGTCTCATTCATTTGCCTTCACAACTCAGAAATACAGCTCCAGAAAAAATGAAGAGACCAGTCTGTATTTTTCTTATATCTTCATCTCTACGTTACTTATTGAAAATGCTTTGAATGACAATATTTTTATTGTGAATTTGGTTGAAATGTTGTCAGTAGTTTATATTATAAAATCAAAATGTTCATTCTACTCAAACATATGCCTAGCAAGAGTAAAACAAGAGACACTGAACATGTGGGGTAGTCTCTGTCTCAGCATTTTTTCCAGAGCTGTACATCAAACCTAATATTTAACTGAATATATTCCTGACTGACAGTCTGGTGGAACTAGCAGGTTAAAGGGTCACTGTGTAACTCTGTGTGTGTGTGTGTTAAAGCTGCAGTGTGTAACTCTGGGTGTGTCAGAGAAGTGAAACATTTTCTAAGGTTTATTCTCTATATAACTGAATAAACAAACTTTCCTCACAGGAAAATGTGATCCCTGGAACACTGTTTGAAGTTAGAAAGCTTCCTGCAAAGTTACTGTTTCACTGTTGTTTACAGCAGCAGGGCCCACAGTTTGGTTTACAAACATATATATATGAAATGTGACACAGCCCCACACTTTATATGTTTTGGAGTTCACGTCGTGGACACAAACAGACAGCAGGCGGTTTGAACCTAAAATGTTTAACTTTATTGTTCATCATTCACCGTGATAATAACACTGGAAACTTTTTTTTGGCAAAAATCAGTTTTTTTAAGTTTTAAATTATGTGCTTCAAAGATAAAAGGTTTTACAGCAATAACTTACATTTTACAGTGTAACTCGTTTCCAAGGCGACAGAAGAATTCTCATTTAAAATTCACAAACTGAAACTTAGTGACGTCTGAAGTTCTGAAGTGACCTTCTCTCCTCCGTTTAGGTTTTACATTTCAGCAGCTAAACGACCAACGAGACCAACTTTAAAGCTGCTCCGAGGAACTTTCAGTGAGTGTTCTTTCTAGCGCCCCCCTTTGGACTAAAGCAGTAGTGTTTTTACCACGCCAGCTGTTGTTCCTGGGTGAGTGTATATACCCATGACAAAGGCATTAAGAAAACTATATAAAAAAAAAATAGCATTCTTTGCACTGATGGTCTCGTTTTTGCTTTTGTTACATGTCATTTATGATCATCAGAGGAAAAAATGAGACTGTTTCAGAAATATTTAAAA
This sequence comes from Ammodytes dubius, assembly GCA_026122265.1. Classification (NCBI taxonomy): domain Eukaryota; kingdom Metazoa; phylum Chordata; class Actinopteri; order Uranoscopiformes; family Ammodytidae; genus Ammodytes; species Ammodytes dubius. Next base: position 27,676,873 of record CM047524.1, on the reverse strand, counting down.
GTTCCTCGGAGAGACTTTAAGACATTATTAATTTTAGTTTTTGAATATTTCAGAAGAATCTTTTTTTTCAGAACTTCATCAAACAAACAGGAAAGCTTTCAGACAGAGCTACAGCAGGAACATTATGTCATCATGGTTATGTCATCATCATTATGTCATCATCGTTATGTCACCGTGGTAACAGCATTGTTAAGGTGTGTGTGGGGGGGGCGGGGGGGCCATGCGGGGGCTCAGGCAGACGGGGGTGGAGCTAAGCGCTACACATTATTTAGTATAAAAACATAAAAAGATCGTCGTTAGAGTTTTGCTCCGTTATGTCCATTCTGTTACAGTCCGTCTGGATTAACCAATCAGAGGGGAGGGAACGGGCAGAGGGCGGGGCTTAAATACAGATTCACTTCCTGTTGCTGTACACAATCACTTAATATTTACATCTCAGTCCTTTCTCAGTCCGTTCTGGGTGACTTAACCAAACCCATTCTGCAGGTTACAGTCCGTTGTGAGTCCTAAGCTAACCCATTCTGCAGGTTACAGTCTGTTCTGAGTCATAACCTAACCCATTCTGCAGGTTACAGTCCATTCTGAGTCATAACCTAACCCATTCAGTCCAGTGCACAGTGCTGTTTGTGTTCACACTGAGGTGACGATGTAAGAGCCCCTCTCCCCCCCGCTGCCCTCCCCCTCCCCGGCCTTGGGTTCCCGTTTCTTAGCGACGGGCGTTGGGATGAGGGAGGGGCGAGTGGGGGGCGTGGTGGAGGGGGGAGGGGTGGGGGTGGGGCTTGGAGTGACCTCGCTGGTCTTGCGGGGGCTGGGCGTGTAGTTAAAGGGGCTAACGCGCGCTGCCACCGCCCCGCTGCGCTGCGGCGCCCCACGCTGCTGCGGCTGCCGCTCGGTGGGCGTCGGCCTGTCGTCAAGGCGCCTGTCGTCAAGGCTCTCACAGCTGCGCCGCAGGTTCAGGTTGGAGGAGGAGGAGCTGGAGGGGATTCTAGAGGGCGGGTTGCTAGGCGGGTTGCTAGGGGCGGGGCTATCTATGACAGGCGGCGCGTTAGCGACCGGCGAGCGCGCGGAGCAGGACGAGCCGGACCGCGGGTTGTTCACGGGACAATCCTCCAGACGGACCCACACGTCCTCCGCCCGGTCCGACCGCACAACGCCCTCGCCGGCCTTAGGCCTCCTCCAGGTGCCCTGGGACTCCTGGCCCCTCCCCTTTGATGATGTCACCTCCTCCTGGCCCTTCCCCTTTGGTGATGTCACCTCCTCCTGGCCCCTCCCCCTGTCGCTGGACTCGCTGGAGGCCGACAGGATGGAGGAGGAGCTTCCCGTTCTCTTCCACGTCCCGACGCGCGGCAGCGACGTCGAGTGTTTCCCGCCGTTTGAGCCGCCGGTGTTTTCCCGCTTCCAGGTTCCTGTCCGGCTGAAGCGCGATGAGGTCACTTCCTGTGGGCGTGACGGGCTCTCGGAGTGCGAGCGGTTTAGGTCGTGTCTCCGCGGCTCAGCGTTAGCATTAGCATTCGCTTCGGGGCTCAGCTCCTGCTCCAGCTTCCTCTTCAGCGTGGGACTCGGAGCCTCTTTGATGAACGTCGACTGGCGGACCAGCGTCGGCTTCTCCGGCCCCTCCCCTTTACGCTCTGACTCCGCCTCCTTCTTCTCCGGCTCAGCCTTCTTGCCAGGCTTAGCCCCTCCCCTCGGCGTGTTGACGTTAGCGTTAGCCCCACCGACCCGCGGCGCTGACTCGCTGCGTGGGATGGCCCCGCCCCTCCGGCTCTGGTTGGTTCTGGAGGAGGAGGAGGAGGATGACGCGCTGCCCGGGGACGCGGTGCGCGCCGGCTTGACGCCCTTCTGATTGGCTGCTGGCCGAGAGGGGGTGGAGTCCCGCGAGGCGTCGCTGCTTCCTGGGTTAGTGTTGGGGGGCTTGATGTTGGTGCTTCCTGGGTTCGTGTTCGGAGGCTTGATGTGGGAGGCTCGGGGTTTGCTCCGCCCCCTGGCGGCGGGCTCGGCGCCTCGCGGCCGGCCGGTGATCAGACTCTTGTAGACCTTCTTCCCGCCGCGCAGCGCCTTCTCTTCTTCTTCTGCTTCCTGCGTCTGCTTGGCCTCCAGCGTGGTGCGCTCGCCGGCCTTCAGGATCCGGGCGCCGCGCTTCACTTCCTGTTCCTGCTCTGCTGCTCTCTGATTGGCCGGCAGGTGGAACGGGGAACCAACCGACGGCAGCGACAGAACGGAGTCGGAGTCTGACGACGGCTGCCGTGACAACGAGGTTGCCGCGGCGTTCAGACTGCTCACGATGGAGTTCGCTCCTTCCTGGATCGCCTTCCAATCAAACGACTCGGAGTCCGGGGAGGCGGGGCTTCTGGGAGGCTCCTCCTCCTGCAGCACGCTGTCATCAGCTGTGGGGGCAGGAGGTGGTGCGTTAGCAGGAAGTGGTGCGTTAGCAGGAGGTGATGCGTTAGCCGCCTGCGTGGCGCTAGCCGCCTGTGTGGCGCTAGCCGCCTGCGTGGCGCTAGCCGCCTTCTTCTTCTTCTTGGGCATAGCGGAGCTGATGCACTCGGCCAGCAGGTCGTCCTCTGAGTCGATGCTCAGAGAGCTGAGCGACGAGTTCCTGGAGAAGCAGACGGGCGTGTCCTCCACGCAGAAGGCTCTGGGCGCGTAGCCTAGCCGCGGCTTACCGTTAGCTTCCAGCGGCTTGTCCTCAGGGGGAGGGGCCTCGGGGTCAGCGGGGGCCTGAGGCGCCGGGGCGGCGAACTCTTTGTTGTTGTTTTCCTGGTCGATGTCGCTGAGCGAGCTGAGCGAGGAGTTCCTGCTGAAGCACACGGGCGTGTCCTCGATGCAGAACCGCTGCTGCTCGTCAGACATGCTAGCAGCCGGTTTGGGGCTAGCGGCCGGTTTGGGGCTAACGGCTGGTTTGGGGCTAACAGCTGGTTTGGGGATAGCTGTGGTAGGGTTAGCGTTGTTGGGTTAGCCGCGGTTAGGGTTAGCCGCGGTAGGGCTAGTGTTAGCAGTCGTAGTGTTCGGGGCGGTTGTCGTCGGTTTGGTTCGAGGGAGCACGGCGGCCGTCTGCTGCTTCCTCTTCCTGGTTTCTTCTTCTCTGGTTTCCTCCTCCGGGTCGAAGTCCAGCGAGCTGAGCGAGTCGTTGCGTGAGAAGCAGCATGGCGTGCCCTCGATGGGCGTGTAGTGCCGCGGCGAGTCGAAGGCGAACCCGGGCTTAGCTTTAGCCGCCGCGGTGTTAGCCACGCCGTAAGGAGCTCGCTGCGGCATCGGCTTCACCGGAGACGTCGGCTTCTTCTTCTGCTGCAGCTGAGGGCCGAGGGGAGGGGCTTGGTAGCCGAGGGGAGGGGCTTGTGGTGGAAGGGGCGTGGCATGGATCTGGTCGCTGATAGAAGACGTCCTGATGGGTTTCCTGGGTTTGGCTTTGGGCATGGCGGCGCTGATGCACTCGGCCAGGATGTCGTCTCCGTTCTCTCCCTCGGGGGGGGCAGCGCGGCGCGGGGGGGGCGGGGGAGGGACTGCAGAGCGCCGGGGGGGCTCAGGGGGCGGGGCTAAGCCTGCTGCTGCCTCCTCATTGGGCGGGGAGTCGATGGTGAGGTCACTGAGCGAGGTGGCGGTGGAGAAGTTGAGCGGGTTCCTTCCACGCAGTAGACCCGGGGCAGGTCCTCCGGCGCAGCGTCTTTCCTCGCCTGTGGTTGGCTGCGGCTCTGAGGGGGGAGGAGCTTGTAAACAGGAAGCTGGCTCTGTTTCCGTGGCGGCGCTTGCTGCTGTTTCTTTGGTTTGCGAGAGGACTTGGGCATGGCCATGTTGATGCAGGCCTCCAGGATCTCTATGTCATCATCATCGTCAGACTGGTCGATGAGGTCATCCGGCTGCGCCTGGTCCGGACTGAGCGCGCTCAGAGAGGAGATGAAGGGCTCGTCCACGCTCAGGGCGCTGAGGCTGGACGCGCGGGAGAAGCCGTGCGGCGTGGACTCCGTGGCAAAGTGCATCAGCACGTCGCTCTCCTCCCCGCTCTTCTTCTGCTGCTCCTTGGCGTGCAGCGGCGGGGGGCGGCGTCTTGGCGCGGCTGGAGGCATGGTCTGGCCCGGGCTGTCGGGCAGGTCCGAGGGCGACACCACGCCGGAGGGCTCGCCGCTGCAGGGCTCGCTGGAGCGCACGGAGCTCACGATGGAGGAGGTGGAGAAGGAGTCCAGCGAGGAGACCGAGGTGCAGCGGGGAGAACATGAGGGGCGTCTCCTGGGCGTAGGGCACCTCCGGGGGGCTCTTGGGGGTCCGGGCGCCGGAGGATGATGCGTTGTGGTGGTGGTGGTGGCTGCGCCGGGCGCGCGATGATGCCGCTGCGTTGGAGGCGGTCTGACTCTCGGCCTCCTTGCGCTGCTGCTGAGCGTCTTTCTCGCTCACGGGCAGCGTGGGGTAGTCGTTGCCGCAGACGACGCTGCCGCCCCTGCGTCGCCGGTTGATGACCTCAGCGTCCTCGTCGTCGGAGGACAGCGAGGAGAGGGAGGAGCCGCGGGAGAAGCAGATGGGCGTGTCCTCCACGCAGTAGGTCTGAGTGATCTCCTGCTGGGTCTTCCTACTGGCTGCTGCCGGCGCCGGGGGGCGGAGCTTGTTGCTAGGCGCCTCGGGGGCCGGGGGGGCGGGCTCTTTGCGGGCTCCGTCGTACTTCAGACTGTAGTCGATCGGCTGCTCCGCCGCGGCCTCGTAGCTAGCCGGCGCCGTGCTAGCGCCGTAGCGCTGCGGCGACTCCCCGGCCTCGGGGCGCCTGCGGACGCGGGGGTCGCGGGGGTCGGGGTCGTTGGGGCTCGGGCTCTGCCGGCCGGAGTTCAGCTGCTCGTCAGAATACTTGAGGCTGTAGTTGATGGGCGTGTCCAGCTCCGCGCCGTCGTCCAGGTGGTTGGCGCTGCGGATCTTGTGTGCGAGGTCGGCCGGGTACTTCCTGTACACGCAGCACTTCGCCTCGTCGGACGAGTACAGCGGCTCGGCGGACGGCTTGGTCTTCCCCCGGTTACCGTAACCGTCGGCGCTGGTGACGGAGTTGAGGCTGTCGCTGGAGGCGCGCACGCTGGGCGGGAACACGCGGTACGGCTCCTCGCCGCGCTGCGCCGCCGCGTGCTTCGGGCTGGACAGCACCGGGGTGTTAGCGTAGGCCCGCGGCGCGCTGGGGTTAGCGCCGGCGCAGCCCCGCCCCTTCCTGTGCGCGGCTTTGGGGCTGAGGTTGTCGATGTTGTCGAAGGTCTCGGAGAGCTGCTGCGCGTCCAGCTCCTCAAACAAAGCCTTCTGCTTCCGCGCGTGCAGCGAGGGCGCGCCGGCCCCGGAGACACCACGCTAGCGTCCTTGTAGCGCGCGGGCCGGTTAGCCATCAGGTTGCGCAGAGCCGCGGCGCTGCCCATCGCTATCATCTTGTGGCGTGAGTGGATGAGGTTCCGGAGCATCCCCACGGCGCCCAGCTCCCATAATGCATCCTGGTCCTTGGCGTCGCGCGCCGACAGGTTCCAGAGCGTTCCACACGCGTTGGACACGATGGTCAGGCTGTGAGGACTTCAGGTGCTGCAGCAGCGTCGGCAGGCAGCCGTGGTCACGCGGATCTGCCTGCAAGACACAACCCAGGGAGAGGAGACAGTTAGAGCACAACTGCCATGCATTCACTATGGTAGAACCCTGTCTGTCTGCCATGCGTTCTCTACCTGTCTGTGTGTGTGTGTGTGTGTTGTGTGTGTGTGTGTGTGTGTGTGTGTGTGTGTGTGTGTGTGTGTGTGTGGTGTGTGTGTGGGTGTTCTCTCTCTGTGTGTGTGTGTGTGTCCAGCTCACCTGTGTGCCTCGTTGGTGGCGATCAGGCTGGAGACGTTCCTCAGGATGCCCCCCCCGCTCTCGATGATGGCCAGTGTGTTGGTGTGAGAGCGATGGGTGAGCGTCCCCACCAGGAACCCCAAAGCCCCCTCCACAGAGCAGATATCCGCCTTGTTCTCTGTGCAGTGGGCAGACAGGTTCCACAGGGCACTGAGGACAGACTTCAGAGTGGACTCCTGGGGGGGAGAGACAGACAGGTTATATACACAGACAGACAGACAGACACACACACACAGACACAGACAGACAGACACACACGCTTTACCTTCTGGACTCTCAGGGCACAGCCCATCAGCGCCCTCACACTGCCGACTTCACGCAGAGTCTTCTTACTGTTCACATCAGCTCTCCAAGGAAGGTTCCTCAGGACGCTGGCTATCACCTGCACACAACAACACACACACACACACAGGGAGACAGACACACACACACACACACACACACACACACACACACAGAGAGAGAGAGAGCACACACACACACACACACAATGAGACATGATAGATTAATATTAATAACTGAAGCCTTAAGGCATCAGGGGTATGGCAGCTAACTGGGTTAATAACAGAAGGGTGAAGCTGAGAGATTTGATATAAACATATGAGTAGTGATTTTTTTTGTTTTTCTGTTAACTTTTTCAGTTGTGTGTTTGTGTTCTTTAAAAATAAAATCCAAAAATAAAGTATTTAAAAAAAAAATGTGTGGACACAATAGGCTACAGTTGAAGTATAAATAGGTTTTACTAGACGGGGGAACCTGGGAAGGGTTAAGGGATGAAACATGGATCCTGTGTTACCTGCTGGAGGTCTTCACTGTCAGACTTCAGCTGAGCGACCATGGCTCTCATACAGCCCTTCATGGAGCAGAGAGTGGCCTGGACAGAGAGAGAGAGAGACAAGGGGATTGGTTACTAGGCCTGGACAGAGAGAGACAAGAATCAACCAGCGATGAGACGGATATAAAAGCAAGAGGCAAGATCAAGGAGCCATGTTAGGATGGAATACATAAGTTAAAGTATGTCCCAGTTGTAGCATACTGCATGCTATCTAGATACTGTTTATGGTAAGATGTAGTATGGAGAAGAGGAGAGAGAAGAGAGAGGAGAGGGAGAGGAGAGGAGAGGAGAGGAGAGGAGAGGAGAGGAGAGGAGAGGAGAGGAGAGGGAGAGAGAATGAGAGAGAGAGAGAGAGAGTGGAAGAGAGACAGAGAGAGAGAGAGAGAGAGAGAAAGAGGAGGAGATTTGGAACGCAGGGAGTGTGGAGGGACAGAGGTGAAATGTGTCAGAGAGGGGAATGACATGCAGAGAAACGACCCGGGCTGGATTCTAACAGGTCTGCTGTGAAGAGGACTGAAGCTGCGTTCCAGTCCCCATACTATCTACTATTTAGTTTGTCCTGATTCTTGAGGTCAGATTTAGTACGTAGAATAGAGAAAAGAAAGAGTATGAGATTAGGAGAGCAGGGTTAGTCTCTATGGTGGAACCCGCCTTTGACCCTTGACCTTTCCCTCACCTTATTGGCCACGTCTCCGAAGGTCAGGTTGGTGAGGGCCATGCCTGCGTAGCGCCTCAGCGTCACGCTGTAGTGGTCACTGCTCAGACCGAACATCTCACAGTCTATCTGCAGCAGCTCAGCCACCGCCTGCAGGCCCCCTGGGACACAGAGAGAGAGACAGGCAGAGAGAGAGAGAGAGAGAGAGGTTAACAACATGGAGGCCCCTGGGAGACAGAGAGACAGACAGGACGTAAATGTTCCTGAATGTTTGAGATTCGCACCCTCACACACACACACCCTCTCTCACACTCACACACACAAACACACACACACACAAACACACTACCCTCACACACACAGACAGCCTCACACACATACACTCACACCACACACACTCACACTCTCTTACCCAGCTCGTTCATGGCGTGCCGATGCTCTTCATCGAAGGAGAGCTTCATCAGGACGCAGACGGCCGGACAGATCTGATGCTCCACCGGGGAGGGCACTGGGGGGAGGGGGGAGAGGGGGAGAGGGGTTAGTACAGAGACACACACACGCACATGCACTGGGGGGGGGGGGGGAGAAGAGAGGTTAGTACAGAGACACTAACACACACACACACCATTCCATAGTAGATCTGGCTGTATGTTTAGGGTTTCTTGTCCTGCTAGAAGGTGAACCTACACCCAGTCTCAAGTCTTTTGCAGACTAACAGGTTTTCTGTATTTGGCTCCATCCATCTTCCCATCAACTCTGACCAGCTGGCTCATTCACAGTTTGACTGTAGTGTGCAAAGTCCCCGAAGTAAACCAACAAATAAAAAATCACTCACTGGGGTTGTCCTCCTGGTCCACTCCCCTGTCATGGTCTTCCTGCCAGCTCCAGCAGGCCTCACAGTAGTGTCTCACCTGGGAGAGAGAGGAGAGGGGTTAGACTAGGGTTAGGGGTTACAGAGGGTCCCACAGAGGGGAGATGGGTTAGAGAGGGTTAGAGAGGGTTGGGGTGAGAGGGTTAGGCTCCAGCAGGCCTCACAGTAGTGTCTCACCTGGGGGGGAGAGGAGGGGAGAGGGGTTAGAGAGGGTCCCACAGGGAGGGAGAGGGAGAGGGGTTAGGGGTTAGGGGTACTACAGGCCTCACAGTAGTTAGGGGTTAGGAGTTAGGGATAGGGGGTGAGGGGTTAGGAGTTAGGGTACTACAGGCCTCACAGTAGTGTTCTCAGGGTGATAGGGGTTAGAGTGTTAGGGAGGGTTAGGCTTCACAGTAGTGTCTCACCTGTTCCAGCAGGTGCAGCACGCGGATCTCCCTGCGGCCTCGTTATCGTCAGGCTGAGGAGAAAGAACAGTTACAGGCTGATTACTGGCTGTGCACTATATTGGTATACAGTATATATAAACTAAACTAAACCCACCTGGCTGTGCACTATATTGTTATATAGTATAAATAATAAGTAGTATTTACCTGACTGTGCACTATATTGTTTATATATATAAAGTAATAAGTAGTATTCTACCTGACTGTGCACTATATTGGTTTATATATATATATAATAACACAGTTCTCTACCTGGCTATGAACTATGTTGTGCAGCGCGGCCGAGGCCCTGGCCCGAGCCTCCTTGCTGCCGCGGCTGTTGCCTAGCAGCAGGCTGTCCTTGTCGTTGCCGTGCAGCAGCTGGATGAGGAGGGGCAGACAGCCGCTCTGACGCATGGCGATGCAGCTGTCCTGAGACGATGACATCGCCAGCAGCGTGCGAGACATGTCGTCCTTATCATGGGTCCCAGCATGGAGAGGAGGCTGTACACCATCTCTACCTGTAGGGGGGCCAAGAGAGCATTAAACTAGACTACTGTTATTACTGCAGTACACCATCTCTACCTGTAGGGGGAGAGAGAGAGCATTACTACTGTTATATTAAGAGACATGTCTTTATCATGGGTCCCCAGCATGGAGAGCAGGGAATATACCATCTCTATTAGGGGCATATGACTTTAACTACTGTAATACACTTAGCCTTACCGAAACTGTCGTTTCTGGTCCCGATGCATGGAGAGCAGGGAATACTCTCTACTGTAGGGCGCAGGATATTGACTACCTTAAAGGTTAACTGGTCAATAGGGTGACGGGTGAGACCAACCCATTGTCACAGCTCCTCCTGCACGAAGGAGTCGAGTCAACTAACTTAATATTCTACACACAGTGACCTGGCCAGACTGTGTGTGTGTGTATGTGTGTGGGGTGTGTGTGTGTGTGTGTGTGTGTGTGTGTGTGTGTGTCTCTGTCTGAGTGTGTGTGTGTGTGTGTTTTTCAGGGATCAGCCAACTTGATGTCTAATGGAAGCTAATCTTGAATCTTAATGTATTGTCTTTGTTTTTACTCTTAAACCCATTTTCTAAAGTCTAACTCTTGATGTATTTTAATCTTGATGTATTTTATCTTGATTCTTGCCCTTAAAGCTCTCTGAATGGCCTTGTGTCTGCTCTGTGCTGAAGGGATGAACCTGCCTTGACTAACAACATGTAGCCACAGAATTTAGACTTAATATTCAAACACACTATTCATACTGTGTCCAGCTGAGCCACTTTACATGTAAGCTCTTTCACTAAGCTTTCTTTGTGGGTCTGAATTCTACTTGCCCGAAGTAAATTTTTTACTTTTTAAACTTAATATATTGAGAGCAGTCTTCCCCTGAGTGTGACAGCTGCCCAGTCCATTGACCAGTTTAAAACGTTACTTTAAAGCTGGGGTGGAGGATTTGGGGAGAAAATGGCAGTTGGGATAGAGATAGAGATTCGAATCCAAATACCTCAACCGCTCCACTTGTTCTCTTTGGTCCCTCCCCTATGGTCCCTCCCTGACACGCTCTACACCAACAAAGTCGTGCCAAAGTGAATGGACAGTCCCAACAGCCAATAAGAACAGAGAATCGGAGGCCTCGCACTGATTGGTCAAAGTGTACCGCTCATGTTACCTTTGACCACCTTTCCTCTCAGTCCTGAACAATCTGCTTTATTTCGTGGGCTTACAATTCAAAGAATCTGTTTTTCTAACACCCGGACAAGATTTTTAAAACTGCATCCTATTTGGGTGATTCTGACCCACAATCCAGTGCGCACCGGAAGTGACGTCACATCGACGAAGCCTCCATATGAAAACAACCAGCGATGAGACGGATATAAAGACTTAGACTTTATTGTATAAAAGCAAGAGGCAAGATCAAGGAGCCATGTTAGGATGAAATAAATAAGTTAAAGTATGTCCCAGTTGTAGCATACTGCATGCTAACTAGATACTGTTATGGTCAGATGTAGTATGGAGGAGAGGAGAGAGAAAGAGGAGGAGATTTGTAACACAGGGACAGTCGATTGTTATTGTTACGCTCCACACAGTGAAACAGGGCCGAGCTGTTACCGGGCAGATTACACACCTTGGTTCCCAGGTGGCTTGTGATTCGTCGAGGCACTGAATAGCCCGCCTCCTCGGCCGGCTCCTGCTCCAATCGGCTGCTCGAGCTCTGCACGGGGGAGATAAAACACGAATTACAACGGGATAAATATTAAAGAATTAACTGATAAAATTAAAATTATCAAAAAGGAAAAAAAAAAACTAATAATGAGCGAGTACTTAAGTTGAAACAAAATGAAACTGACACTGACCGTAGCCAATCCGCTGCTGTCGCTCGCCCCGGGAGCATCATCCACCTAGAGAGAGAGAAGAGAGGAGAGAAGAGAGTATTATCAGTAATATGTCTGTTGGTCTGTCCCTCATTGCCTGTTGTCTGTCCCCCGCTGTCTGTCTGTCCCTATGTCTGTCTGTTTCCTTTCCTGCATCGAGTCTCCAGTCCTGATGCATGTCTTTCTTTTATCTGCTGCTGCGGACCTGGCCCGATGTAGTATAGATACTGAGAGACTTTACACACCAGTATGATCCATTATTCCATTCTGAACACGACACACAGCACTGACAGAGAACAGAAGAGACACACACACACAATAGACACACACAACACAGAGAACACAACAGATAGAAACACAGAAGAGACACACACACTAATACACTTATACCATTATACACACACACACACATTATAAAACACTGAATTAGACACACACACACACACACACACACACAACACACACACACACACACACACACAAGCTCAGTTTACAGATGGATCAATAAGTCATATGATACCACCCTGTGTGTGAAGGCATTGTGGTAAGAAATCTCCTGACATGTTCCTCCATCACTGTGTGAGTGTGTGAGTGTGTGTGTGTGTGTGTGTAACCTGTGCTCTCCTGTGAGTGAGTGAGTGAGTAAGTGAGTGAGTGAGTGAGTGAGTGACACAGTCAGTGTGTGTGTGTGTGTGTGTGTGTGTGTGTGTGTGCATACTAACCTGAGCTCTCCTGTGTGTGTGCGTAGTGTGCATACTAATCTGAGCTCTCCTGTGTGTGTGCGTGCGTAGTGTGTGTGCGTAGTGTGTGTGTAGTGTGCATACTGCATACTAACCTGCGCTCTCCTGTGTGTGTGCGTGCATACTGCATACTAACCTGCGCTCTCCGCTCCATCTCCTGACAGGTTCCCAGGTTTTCCTCCATGGCCGATCGGATCTGTCGAGCTTCAAACTCCAGCTGTCTCCTCGACATGTCCGTCTGCATAGTGAACTACAAACAAACATGGCCGCCGTTAGACCACGTTAACATTGTGATCGGCCCACAACAGCAAAGGGTCATGGGAAGTTAAGTTATCTTTATTTGTCAGTTGTACACGAGGCACATTGAAATTTGTCTTTTCGCATATCCCCTCTCAAGTTACCACACTTCGGAGGGGGTCAGAGCGCAGGGTCAGCCGCAGTACAGCGCCCCTGGAGCAGTTTTGGGGTTAAGTGTCTTGCTCAAGGACACAATGGTAGAGATGGTGGGCACCGTAGACACAATACCAGCCTCT
>CM047524.1:27652104-27659604 GCA_026122265.1 Ammodytes dubius | reverse complement strand
CCGGTGTTTACGGCCCGGAGCCTGCCCGGAGCAGGCTTTCTGGCGGTGTGAAACCAAAACACTGGCTCTAACTCCGAACTAGCCCAGAACTAGCGCCGATTTTGCGGCGGTGTGAAAGGCCTACCTGACACGCTCTACACCAACAAAGTCGTGCCAAAGTGAATGGACAGTCCCAACAGCCAATAAGAACAGAGAATCGGGGCCTCGCTCTGATTGGTCAAAGTGTACAGCTCATGTTAACTTTGACCAATCAGAAATCACATACCCCAGCTTTAACTGAGAACCGAACCGTGACTTTAGTTTGACCTGCAGACGGTTTGACAGGACTGTGGGCGTGGCCATTTGTGACATCACTTTGACTGGATATCTGGATCTGTTCTAACAATCAGATCAGGAGAAGAGAGTCGTGGGCATGTGCAGAGTTACACAGAGACACACACACAGAGTTTCTGATAAATGGATCAAACTTAAATGACAATATCCTCCAGTCGTTCTCCTGTCTGTCCCCAGAGTAAGGTCCGTCTCATAGTCATGGCCCTGTTGCACACGCACACTGTTAGTCAGGGGCCGAATTCACAAAGCATTTAGCGCTAAAACTAGCTCCTAGATCTATGAAAGGGGGACTAAACGGGGTCGGCGTGGAGAGGGTCTCCTCCTTTAAGTTTCTGGGGGTGCAGGTCAGTGAGGACCTAACCTGGCACACCAACACGGCTGCGGTGGTTGGAAAGGCTCAGCAGAGGCTTTACTTTCTAAGACTGTTGAGAAAATGCCAGGTGGAGACTAAGCTGCTGCAGACCTTCTACCACTCTGTCATTGAAAGCGTTGTTGGGTATGGCATAACAGTGTGGTACGCAAACTGCGCAGCCAAAGACAGGAAAACCCTACAGGGGGTTATAAAGACAGCAGGAAAAATCATTGGCTGCCCCCTGCCCTCCTTGGAGGACATCGCAACCTCCCGTGGACTAAATAGGGCAAGGAGCATCATGGCTGACCCATCCCACCCCGGCCACAGCCATTTCCAACTCCTCCCTTCCGGTAGGAGATACAGGTCCCTTGGGAGCCGAACAAACAGGCTACGGAATACCTTTTACCCCTGGGCTATTCGCCTATTAAATGTCGGCGCTAGTTCTGGGCTAGTTCGGAGTTAGAGCCAGTGTTTTGATTTCACACCGCCAGAGAGCCTGCTCCGGGCCGTAAAAACCGGTTCAACTCAAACCCCAGGATTGAGCAGGGTTTGAGAAGAACCGCTTGCGCCAGCGGCCGGGGGAGGGATTATCCTGACCAACCAGACCATTCAGAGGTTCGGCCATCACAGATATATGCTATGAACACCTGACACATAAGATAAGGACCAAAGAGGAGCAATGTTACAAAACATGGGAGAAATGGACTGTTTACACATCGACGACAGGACTACATTCACAATGACATTGTTATAGAACAAAGCTTCAACACATCATGGCACCCCAGCATTGGATTATTTGCATGTTAGTTTTCTATTCTTTTTCTTTTTCCCTTTTTTTTCTTTCTTCTTTAAACTCATGTTCATATGTTGTAAGAAGAACAACAATAAAAATAAAGTGTCAAAAGATATTTAATGCTAGTGAGCTTTATAAAAAGGTATACCTTAATAGCTGTAAGGGTTTAATGATCTTAGTAAAGCTATGTTTAGAAAGTATAGACACATTTATATTTATTATAAGCATCTCCTCCGCTCTAAAGATCCGCTACTGTACAGTAATATGTCATTGTTCAGTGTTGTATTATGACGTGGTCACATATTGACTAGATGGATGGATAGATAGATGGATGGATGGAGGGATAGATAGATGGATAGATAGATGGATAGATGGATGGATGGATAGATAGATGGATAGACAGATGGATGGATAGATAGATGGATAGATGGATAGATGGATAGATGGATAGATAGATAGATGGATAGATGGATAGATAGATAGATGGATAAATAGATCTTTAGGAGCAGAGTTAGTGTCCCTTTAAAGGTCTGCAGCGCCTTTCCTCTGGACTATCTCCGGGCAGAGCAGAGACATTAGACCGTGTGTGTGTGTGTGTGTGTGTGTGTGTGTGTGTGTGTGTGTGGCCTTTTCATCTAAACTATAACATCTCTACATCCCTCTGAACAGCTCACCACTAGCTCTGTGTTTCACAGCTAGCTCATCATCAATAATCAAATACGCAGAGATCAATGCTAACTAGCCTCTCCCTCTCCCTCTCTCTCTCTCTCTCTCCTCCTCCTCTTCTTAAATCTCTCCATCACTGCTCCGCCATTTTACTCTCTCCACCACCACAAGCCCCCTCCCACTACAACACACACACACACACACACACACACACACACCAGCAGAGATACACACACACACACCAGCAGAAATGTACACACACACTCAGAGAGATATACACACGCCAGCAGGGCTTGACATAAAACACACACACACACACACACACACACACACACACACCATCCTTCTACATTAATTAAATGCACTAAAGCAGAGACATATTAAAATAATCCCACCGTCTCATCCTCCCCCGCCTCATCCCTAGCTCACACACACAACACACACACACACACACACACAGGACATCATGTCAACGGCAGCACAGTGAATACAGATACAGATATATAGATATAGACATATATAGATAGAAATACACGCTAGTAAAGATGTTTTAAGATGAATAAACGGTTTAAATGCCGGTGAGATAAAGAGAAAATGGCAGCTCACCCCATCGCTACAGCCTCCATCTCCCTCCCTCCGTGTGTGTGTGTTGTGTGTGAGTGTGTGTCTCTCTCTCGCTCCCTCTCTGTGTGTGTGTGTGTGTCTCTCGCTCGCTCCCTCTCTCCGTGTGTGTGTGTGTCCCTCTCGCTCCCTCCCTCTCTCTGTGTGTGTGTGCCTCTCTCTCTCCTCTCTGTGTGTGTCTCTCCCTCCCTCCCTCCCTCTGTGTGTGTGTGTGTCTCTCCCTCCCTCTGTGTGTGTGTGTGTGTGCCTCTCCCTCCCTCCCTCTCTCTCTGACAGAAGGCAGTCAGCTGGGCGAGCAAGCAGCCAATCAGCACACAGATACACAGACAGGAGGAGAGGGTGTGTGCGCCTGTGTATGCGCCTGTGTGTGTGTGCCTCTGTGTGTGCCTCTGTGTGTGTGTGTGTGTGGGGGGGGGGGGTGCTCCCTCCTAATCCCACAATGCACTGGTGCTCTTGCTGCAGGCAGACTGAGCCGGTTGCTCTCTCACACACACACACACACACAGAGGAGCGCACACACACACACACACACACACACACACACACACACACACACACAGAGGAGCACACTCACGCACACACACACACACACACACACACACACACAGTGATGCTGTAGAAACCTCAGTGTTGACAGAAGAATGTTCCTCAGTCAGAAATAAAGAAAGATGGCCGACCCTTAACCAGTCCGTCTCCATAACAACACACACACTGCTTCACTGTGTGAGAGAGAGAGAGAGAGAGAGAGAGAGGAGAGAGAGAGAGAGAGAGAGAGAGAGAGGATGACAAGCAGTAAAGGTCCATTTGGGTCAGATTCGAGCCCACGACCACTGAGACTATAAGGTACACACTCTAACCACTACACCACCGGAGCACCCAGAGAGATACTATCTTAAACAGAAGAATGCAGCGCAAAATACTGCACTATGAAATGACCTGCAGTGATTAGGTTGGTTTCTTCCTCTGTGCTGGATGGATGGATGGATGGATGGATGGATGGATGGATGGATGGATAGATGGATGGATGGATAGATGGATGGATGGATAGATGGATAGATAGATATTTGGTCACGTTCTCAGAGCGGTGAGTGGAGGGAGTGTGTTGTTCTATGGACTGCGGTTCTATGTGATGATGAAAGTTGACAGGCTGTCAGAGACAGTCATGCTCTGTGGTCTCTAGCTCTGTGTGTGTCAGTCAGAACTCTGCCTTCACACCAGGGGAGGTTACATGGTGAATAAAGTAAACTCCACTTATTTTCTTCTTCTACTTCTTTCTTAACCTTTATTTCTACAGGTAAATCCCATTGAGACTGAAGACTCTTTTTCAAGGGAGACCTGGGCTGTGTCTGAAATCGCGCACTTACGTAAGTGCACTTACATTGAGTGCACTTTATTATCCCAACAGTACACTTACTTATAGACGCAGTGCTCTCATTTCTACAGCGCACTGTCCAAACTGCCGTCGCGCACCTACCGGAAATGACTTTGCATTTTGACGGTTCTTCTTCGGTGGTATTTTTTTCTACTTGCGTTACCGATAGCCAAAACAGACACATAAGTCGCGGAAAAACAAAACAAATGTGTAATTTAACTTTTGTAGAGCGCGTCCGACTCCACAGTTGCTTCAAGCTCCTCTATTTTGATTTTAATGTCCCGTCCTCTCCGCTACGTAGGCAAGATGGCGGCCGTTGAGTGTGGAAAGTGTCCATCGGTCTGCACTCAACTTTTAGACCGTTTTGAGTGCACGACCGAGGAACTTACAGTGCACTGCGTTTTGGCGCACTCTGCGTTTTTTTGTGAAGTGCACTCAAAAAAGTAAGTGTAAGTACAGAAGTGCGCGATTTCAGACACAGCCCTGTTTTCCTTTCCCACGTTACCATTCACACACATTCATACACCGATAGCAGCAGGCTAACTATCGACATTCACACAAGGCAAGGTGGGTGAAGTGTCTTGCCCAAGGACACAACAACTATGACACAGGTGGCAGGGCGGGGATCGAACCTCCAACCCTTTGATCATCGGCCGACCCGCTCTACCACCTGAGACACAGTCGCTCCATAAAGCTCTTTTCCCCGGTTTGTCCTCTGGGTTACAGGGTTGGTGGTTCGATCCCCCGTCTCCCCGCCACATGTCCAAGTGTCCCTGGGCAAAGAGACACTGAACCCTAAATGTCTCCTGATAGTTAGCTTGGTAGCTGCTGCTGCTATCGGTGTATGAATGTGTGTGTGAATGGGTGAATGTGTACAAAACAATGTAAAGCGCTTTGGGTCTGTGAAAGACCAGGGAAAAGAGCTTTATAAGTGGAGAACATTTTACATTCCACCATAACAAAACCAGCTCTATATGCATCTGAAAAGCTTCATCAACTGTGCCCAACAGGAGCCATGTTCCATTCACACACTGCAGGTCAACAATATATCATCCAAGGGGGCGCCCTTAGCTCAGTTGGTAGGGCGTCCCCCCCCATGGGCCCTTAGCTCAGTTGGTAGGGCGTCCCCCCCATGGGCCTCGGCCAGCAGCGGACCCGGGTTTGATTCCAGCCCGCGGTCGTTCTCTGCATGTCACTCCCCTCTCTGCCCCATTTCAACTCTGTCTCTACACTATCAATAAAGCATAAAAATGCCAAAAAAATATCTTAAAAAAACAAAAACAATATATCATCCAATCAGATGAGAGAATTAACCACCAATACAGACAGCTAACATCAGGGTTTCTCCATATGACCACGGTGAAGCAAAGTAAACTTTAGTAGCGTTCATAAACACAGGCTTTTCCCGTCTGCTGTAAATGGTTTGGTCTGAGTTGGCAGAGAGATTCAGACCAGAGCAAAGGCATTGAGAAAAACTATATAAAAAATAGCATTCTTTGCCCTGATGGTCTCGTTTGCCGTTACATGTAATTTATGATCATCAGAGGAAAAATTAGACTGTTTCATAAATATTTAAAAGTTCAAACTAGGCAGTGAAATAATCAATAATAAATACTTCAGTAACAGTAGTTAAGTTAGTCAATTTAATCATTTGTTCACAGGGCTACATTGAAATCTATCTTTTCTCATCTCCCCTCTCAAGTTCCCACACTCCAGAGGGGGTCCTCACACAGGGTCAGCCATAGTACAGACAGACAGCAGACAACAGGACACAACAGAACATCAGAGGGTCACAGAGTCAGCATTTACGCCCTGGAGCATTGGGTTAAGTGTCTTGCTCAAGGACACAATGGTAGAGATGGTGGGCACTGTAGATGTAATAGCAGCCACCACTAGTTTTACTACTAACACCCTCCTGTCCGTGCCGGGGATCCACCAGAATTCTTAGTATTGAATAATTCTATCATCATAAATCAAATTATTTTGAGGAACCTGGAACCAAACGTTAAGACTAGAATATGTTTGTAAACCAAACTGTGGGCCCTGCTGCTGTAAACAACAACAGTGAAACAGTAACTTTTCAGGAAGCTTTCTAACTTCAAACAGTGTTCCAGGGATCACATTTTCCTGTGAGGAAAGTTTGTTTATTCAGTTATATAGAGAATAAACCTTAGACAATGTTTCACTTCTCTGACACACACAGATTACACAATGCAGCTTTAACACACACAGAGTTACACACTGCAGCTTTCCATCTTTGGAAACTTGTGCATAAGTATTTTAAGCCTTCCTGTTCTTGGCACTTTCATTTAAATATTTTATGTAGCCTAAGTACTAGGCCTGGTGGTCTGTCTGCCTGCCTGTCTCTCGACTGCCTGACTGCCTGCCTGCCGTATGTCTCTCTGCCTATCTTCTCTCGGTCTGTCTGTCTCCTGTCTCTCTCTCTGCATGTCTCTTTTCTCTGTCGTCTCTCTCTCTCTGCCCTGTCTGTCTCTCTGCCAATCTTTGTCTCTGTCTGTCTGTCTCTCTCTCTTCTGCCTATCCTTTTCTCTCTTCTGTCTGCCTGCCTGTCCTCTCTCTCTGCCTGCCTGTCTCTCCTGCCTCTCTGTCTGTAAGTGATTGTGGTTGTATTGTCCAAACACAGATTGAAGACAGGGTTAGGGTTAGGTTAGCCCCTTTTACACAGTCTCAATGAAATTCGTCCACAGTTCCGGTTTTAATGAAGGTTACATTAAAGAGCTTCTAACTGGAAACAATACTAGGCTGTAACAACCCCACACACACCAAAACACACACACACACACACACACACACACACACACACACAACACACACACACACACACACACACACCACACACACACCACACACACACACACACTAACAAACCTAACAAAGGTCTGAGTGGATGTATTGTCAGTAGCACAGCAGTAACTCCACAGTAGCGCTGTTTTGGACTATCCCATAATAACACCCATAAATCACCGGGGTGTCTCTGTCCCTCTCCCCGCCTGCTGCTGTCCTCTGCCCGGGTCCCCGTCTGTCCAAAGCCCGGCCCCACACCACAACAAACGCCTAGCCTGATGCTAAGCTAACCGCCGCTAACCTAGCAGTAGCATAGCCGCTCTCTCTCTCTCTGTGTCTGTCTTACCGTCCACAGTCCGCGGCTTCACGGGACACACACCGGGAGACACACCGCCGGTACCGGCTCCGGTAGAGGGTTAGGGCTCGCGCGCATTCCCCCCAGTCAGCGCGCGAAAACTGACTTTATAAAAGTTTTAACTTTAGCTGCAACTTTAGCTTCAGCTCAGCTCACACAGGCCTATGCTGCGGTCCGCCATCTTAACTGTGTGTGTGTGTGTG
>CM047524.1:27634604-27647104 GCA_026122265.1 Ammodytes dubius | reverse complement strand
TGTGTGTGTGCGTCCTTACCCACATATTATTTTAAAACTAATTTGAAACCTTTTGACTAGTTTTTTGGTAGCTACCTTTTCACTCACTCACTCACTCACTCACTCACTCACTCACTCACTCACTCACTCACTCACTCACTCACTCACTCACTCACTCACTCACTCACTCACTCAGACAGTTCTCACTCTTTTTCTAAACTGACCATTCTCTGTGCAGCGTTTCCCAGACGACGTGTCCCCGGTTGCCGTGGGGTTTCGGGGTAAAGTGAAGTCGCTGCTTCGCGTCGCGTCACAAACTCTCCGACGCATCAACATCCCCTTCTGGATCAGCAGCGGGACATGCCTGGGTGAGAGGGGGGGTGTGTGTCTGTGTCTGTCTGTCTGTCTGTCTAACAGGCTAATGATTATAAGCATTACATCATCATCATCAGTGCTCTGTTGTCGGGGCTCACATATTATTCAATAACAATAATTAGAAACAATTATTTTTTACAAATAAAGACATGTCCATTTAAATGTTCCTTTTTAGCTCAGGACAGTTTTTCACACACACACGCATGCACGCACGCACGCACGCACTCACTCACTCACTCACTCACTCACTCACTCAATCACTCACTCACTCACTCACTCACTCACTCACTCACTCACTCACTCACACACACACACACAGCCGGTTAACCCTCTGTCTCCCCCTGCAGGATGGTTCAGGCAGTGCAGTGTGATATCTCTCTGTCTCCCTCTGCAGGCTGGTTCAGGCAGTGCAGTGTGATATCTCTCTGTCCCCCCCCCTGTAGCCTGGTTAACCCTCTGTCTCCCCCTGCAGGCTGGTTCAGGCAGTGCAGTGTGATATCGTACAGTAGAGACGTCGACATCGGAGTGTTTGTCTCGGACTACAGCGATGACATCATACCGGCCTTCAGAGACGCAGGGCTCAGCCTCAAGCACAGGTTTGGAAAGGTGAGAGACAGACAGACGGACGGACGGACAGACACATACAGTATGATAACCATAAGGCGGCTGTGGTGAAGTGTGTAGGGCGGTCGTCCACTGGGTTACAGAGTCGGTGGTTGGATCCCCCGTCTCCCCGCCACATGTCCAAGTGTCCCTGGGCAAAGAGACACTGAATCCTAAATAGCTCTTCAAACAATTATAAAAATGGTAAATGGACTCCACTTATAAAGCTCTTTTCCCTGGTTTTTCACAGACCCAAAGCGCTTTACATTGTTTTGTACACATTCACCCTTTCACACACACATTCATACACCGATAGCAGCAGCAGCTACCACACAGGGTGCAAGCTAACTATCAGGAGACATTTAGGGTTCAGTGTCTCTTTGCCCAGGGACACTTGGACATGTGGCGGGGAGACGGGGGATCCAACCACTGACCCTGTAACCCAGTGGACGACCGAACCGCCCTACACACTTCACCAACACACCCCATTGTGACGCAGTAGTTTTATTCCTATGGCGTGTAGTTTATTTTGAAGGCCTGTGTGTGTTAATGTGTGTGTGTCTTATTGTGTAGGGTTCTGTGTTAATGTGTCTGTTTTATTTTGAAGGCCTGTGTGTTAATGCCAGTGTGTTTTATTGTGGCGGTCTCAGGTGGAGGACAGTCTAGAACTCTCCTTCTTATTGGACGACGTCAAACTGGATATTTTCTTCTTCTATGAAAACGGAGACGTGATGTGGAACGGAGGAACACAGGCCAGGAGCGGACGCAAGTACAAGTAAGAGTGTGTGTGCGTGTGTGTGTGTGTGTCTGTCTGTCTCTGTGTCTTATGTGTGTGTATTGGTCTTAATGCACTTTATGTGGGTCTTAATGGTCTTAATGGTCTTACTGGTCTTACTGGTCTTAATGGTCTCTCTGTGTGTATACAGATACATCTTCCCTCTCTTCTCCCTGTGCTGGGCCGAGCTGTGCCTCTTATATTAGGCCATACTGATGAAGACAATGTGTGTTTAATAAAGTGTTTAATGTGTGTCTTAGTGGTCTTACTGGTCTTAATGGTCTTTCTAACCCCTCCCTCCCAGGTACATCTTCCCTCTCTTCTCCCTGTGCTGGGCGGAGCTCTTAGAGGTCAAAGTTCGCGTCCCGTGTCAGACGTTAGATTACGTCACCGCTAACTACGGGTCGTCATGGAGCGTCCCCCTGGCAACCTGGGACTGGAAGACATCGCCTAGCAACGTGCAGGACAACGGGGTGTGGCCTGTCAGCGAGTGGGCGGAGCTTATACAAGTCTACTGACCTGTGTGTGTGTGTGTGTGTGTGTGTGTGTGTGAGAGTGAGTGAGAGTGAGTGAGAGTGAGTGAGAGAGGGAGCTAGTGTGAGTGTGCGTGTGTCTGTGTGTGCATGTGTTGAACCTTATATGAGAGAGAGTGTGTGTGTGTGATAGAGAGAGAAAGAGTGTGAGTGTGTGTGTGAGTGAGTGAGTGAGTGAGTGTGTGTGTGTTGAACATTTTTGAGAGAGTGTGTGTGTCTCTGTGTGCGAGAGAGAGAGCTAGTGTGTGTGCGGGTGTGTGTGTATGTGCGTGAGTGTGTGTGTGTGTGTTATGCGTTTACTGACCAGGAAGTAAAAACACTGAAAAATAAAATGACTGAAAAATACATAAAAAAAATATTAAAATTGATTTTTTTTTAAGTTTCTTCAGACGAACACTAACTTTGTTCTGAATCTTTACGGATAAAATGTTTGAACCAATAAACAATGAAAAGAGAATGAAGTCTGTGAGTTATTTAAACACCGTCAGACTTCAAACTGTCCTGTGAGCAATGCATTGTGGGAAATGGTAACAGAATAGCCCCGTTTGACCATGCGTTTGACTAGGAGCCGTCTTGCTGAGACCTGCGCAACTATGACGCGCGTCTTGCTGAGCGCACAACAAAAATGCTGCTGTGCGCTCAGCAAGACGAGCGTCATAATTGCGCAAGTCTGAGCCTTTTCACTACACTACATACTAAAGTACAGAAGAGTTTTAGTCTTTTTACTACACTACATATTAAAGTACAGAAGAGTTTTAGTCTTTTTACTACACTACATACTAAAGTACAGAAGAGTTTTAGTCTTTTTACTACACTACATACTAAAGTACAGAAGAGTTTTAGTCTTTTTACTACACTACGTACTAAAGTACAGAAGAGTTTTAGTCTTTTTACTACACTACATACTAAAGTACAGAAGAGTTTTAGTCTTTTTACTACACTACATACTAAAGTACAGAAGAGTTTTAGTCTTTTTACTACACTACATACTAAAGTACAGAAGAGTTTTAGTCTTTTTACTACACTACATACTAAAGTACAGAAGAGTTTTAGGGACACAGACAGGAGAGAGAGAAACAAATCAGATAAGGAAGTTTTTTTTTCATTTTGTTGAGAAATGTCAAGAATAAAGACAAATACTCAAAAATGCTATTGGAGTTAGTGGGGCATTTATGTATTATTCAGCATACTACAATTGACGTGCATGTTATGGGACATCATAATCTTTTTTCTGGCGTACTAAATAGTAGATAGTATGGCAGTATGGGGATTGGAACGCAGGGACTATCTCTAGACTCTTATTGTGAAAGTCCACGCTGGAAGTTGTGCTGGGGATAATGAGTGTGACGTCACGTCCTGGTGTCAGTGGCTGCGATGGAAACTCAGAAGGTAAGAGCTGTCCCATCGGTCTGTCGATAATTATATTATATTATATAATAATAATAATGACGTGACGAGACGCAGCTAGCGGTTAGGCTTTCTCTCATTCACTGTCTCTCTCTGTGTGTCTCTCTCGCTCTCTGTCTCTCTTTCTGTTTCTCTCTCTCTCCTTATCTCTGTGTGTGTGTGTGTGTCTCTCTCTCTCCCTATCTGTGTTTGTGTGTCTTTCTCTCCCTATCTGTGTGTGTGTGTGTGTGTGTGTGTGTGTATGCGTGTGTCTCTCTCTCTGCCTCTCTCCCCCTCCCTATCTCTCTGTCTGTCTCTCTCTCTGCTTATCTCTGTGTATGTGTGTGTGTGTGTGTGTGTGTGTGTGTGTGTGTGTGTGTGTGTGTGTGTGTGTGTGTGTGTGTGTCTTTCTCTCTCTCTCTCTCTCTCTCTCTCTCTCTCTCTCTCTCTCTCTCTCTCTCTCTCTCTCTCTCTCTCTCAGGGTCAGTAGAGATATAGGTCACTACACTGTTATAATACCGTCTGTTAGAATACTGTCTGTGTCTGTTATAATGCCGCTGTACTGTGAGTCGGTGGACCAGTGAATGCTAGCTTCATGTATATACTGTACATGATGACGCTACCTGCCCCGGCTTAGCGGTGAGACAGGCTTAGACCTCTGGGCCAATCAGATAGCTTGTTCCAGGGGCTCATTTGCATATTAAACCATCACGAGCCCCACAGTGTCACGGGAAGGATCACTGGAACACACTGATTGACAGGTCGTGTTTGCATAGATTATACCCATGACGTTTTTTTTCCATTTTGTTTTCATTGTTATATTGTATCTGGTGAATGTTTGTTTTCTTCTCCTATGAGAGTTTAGTATTGTATTTTGTTTATCAATAAAATAAATAATTAAAATAAATTAATAATATATATTGGGGAGAGTGGCCTAAGTTGTGCAACTTTTCACTCAAAGTGACTTTAAAGTAAGGCCTTGACAGTAAAGTCTCCAACTCAAATATGTACATATATTTCAGGGTGTTGTGCATCCCTGACAATAAAAACTTTGGATCTGGAATAAACTGTAGAAGAAATATAGCTTTCGGAAAAAAAGTTGTTTTGTTGCACAACTTGCCCCCGGTGTGGTGTAAGTTGTGCGGTTGGAGAGAATACCATGGGGTAAATTGTGCCATTGCTATATATCTCATAAACTGTAATGCAAGACAAATCCATTAGACAATCACTTATTTAAGGTGTATTTAAAGTAAATAAAGTAAATAGTTGACAAAGATTGAAGGACAATTTTCTTAACCAAGGCCTAGCAGATCTAGGTGGTTTTACCTGCAAAGCTCACAATGACAAAGTCACCATCATCATCTTTCTGGCCATCTGAACTCTCATCAGTG
The DNA here is from genome assembly GCA_026122265.1 of Ammodytes dubius. Classification (NCBI taxonomy): domain Eukaryota; kingdom Metazoa; phylum Chordata; class Actinopteri; order Uranoscopiformes; family Ammodytidae; genus Ammodytes; species Ammodytes dubius. Next base: position 27,642,062 of record CM047524.1, on the reverse strand, counting down.
GTGTCGTTAAGTGGAATTGAGATGTCACTCTCTTCTGAGCTACTGTAGACAATCACTTTCTTTTGGTGACCAGCGTATACAGCCATGCCACTGGCACGACTCTCAGAAATGTACTTTGCACTAGTTGCTCCGTGCTTGTGGAACCAACATTTGCGATCTGTGTGTCTGTGTGAACAGGAAGCTCTGTCCAGGATCATCAACACTCTGACCAATAAGAACCAAGAGCTGAAAGACTTCCTCCAGACAGTCGACAACACACTGACACACCTGAAGGTACACACACACACACACACACACACACACACACACACACACACACACACCTGAAGGTACACACACACACACACACACACACACGCACACGCACACCACACACACACGCACACGCACACGCACACGCACACGCACACGCACACGCACACGCACACGCACACACACACACACACACACACACACACACACACACACACACACACACACACACACACACACACACACACACACACACACACACACACACACACACACAGACAGACACACGTTAATGTTTGATAACATAATCTCTAATCATGTTTATATGGTCCATAAACATCACGAGGCCTCTGAGTTCACAGTCCAAACTGTCTTTATCTTTTCTTTTTTTAACACAACTTTATTTATCAACAATGTTTACAAACAAATACAGACATGACATCACATTAGGGTTAACCTAACCCTAACCCTAACCCATGTAAACATAAATACATCTCATCTTAACCCTTAGGGCCCGTTATAATATTAGGCACACTCGTACCGCTAAGGTCCGTAAAATGGACATTTCATTGAGATAGCTATAAAAAATATTATACATTATTTTTTTTCTACTTTTTTTTTGCCAATTCTTTTCCCCCACATCTGCCCTAACTATTAATATAAAATAGTCATGAATTTTAAAAGATGTTAACCCTTTAAATGCCAGGTTTTGGTCATGATGCCATCGTATTTTAGATGAAAAAAACTGGAAAAATGAAATATTTTCAATATACTACATGCAAACTAATTTTTTTTGTGTTGAATTATTAGGCCTGGGATATGTCAATGATGAGCAGCAAAACTGATTTTCAGGCATTATTATTTTTTGTGCAGTGTCAAATACTCACACTCGTACCGCTAAGGTCCGTAAAATGGACATTTCATTGAGATAGCTATAAAAAATATTATACATTATTTTTTTTCTACTTTTTTTTTGCCAATTCTTTTCCCCCACATCTGCCCTAACTATTAATATAAAATAGTCATGAATTTTAAAAGATGTTAACCCTTTAAATGCCAGGTTTTGGTCATGATGCCATCGTATTTTAGATGAAAACAACTGGAAAAATGAAATATTTTCAATATACTACATGCAAACTAATTTTTTTTGTGTTGAATTATTAGGCCTGGGATATGTCAAATGATGAGCAGCAAAACTGATTTTCAGGCATTATTATTTTTTGTGCAGTGTCAAATACTCACACTCGTACCGCTAAGGTCCGTAAAATGGACATTTCATTGAGGTAGCTATAAAAAATATTATACATTATTTTTTTTCTACTTTTTTTTTGCCAATTCTTTTCCCCCACATCTGCCCTAACTATTAATATAAAATAGTCATGAATTTTAAAAGATGTTAACCCTTTAAATGCCAGGTTTTGGTCATGATGCCATCGTATTTTAGATGAATAAACTGGAAAAATTTAATATTTTCAATATACTACATGCAAACTCATTTTTTTTGTGTTGAATTATTAGGCCTGGGATATGTCAATGATGAGCAGTAAAACTGATTTTCAGGCATTATTATTTTTTGTGCAGTGTCAAATACTCACACTCGTACCGCTAAGGTCCGTAAAATGGACATTTCATTGAGATAGCTATAAAAAATATTATACATTATTTTTTTTCTACTTTTTTTTTGCCAATTCTTTTCCCCTACATCTGCCCTAACTATTAATATAAAATATTCATGAATTTTAAAAGATGTTAACCCTTTAATTGCCAGGTTTTGGTCATGATGACATCGTATTTTGGAGGAAAAAACTGAAAATGTTTATTATTTTCAATATACTACATGCAAACTAATTTTTTTTGTATTGAATTATTAGGCCTGGGATATGTCAATGCTGAGCAGCAACACAGATATTTAGGCATTATTATTTTTTGTACAGTGTAATAAACTGACACTCATACCGCTAAGGTACGTAAAATGGACTTTTGAAAAAGGTAGCTATAAAAAATATTATACATCGATATTTTTCCAACTTTTTTAGGCTTGAATTTTAAACCAACATCAGTACTAATCATAAATTGAATTTTTGTGTTAGGAAAAGAACCTCACCTGCAGTCCATGCACATTTTCCACTCTTTTTGTTATTATCCAGAAGTGAACAGTGAACGGGCCAGGAACAGTGTAACAGGGACATCATTGGCTAAATAAAGTTGTGTGTATGAGAGAGACTGTGTGTGTGTGTGTGTGTGTGTGTGTGTGTGTGTGTGTGTGTGTGTGTGTATCCCCATGACCTAGACATTATGAGCAAAAGGCTAGTGGTTTTCAAGTGGCACTGTTTTCATTCACTCTGTTCCATGTGTAGTTTTCCATGCAGAAGTTCAAAATCCCTCTAAAGATGACTTTGTATAAATGCACAGCACACACACCTACCTGAGGTCCATACACACAAGCATGTGCAGTGCACTGCTTCAAATAAGTTCAAACATGGGCCATCTTCAATCACATCAAAGGTGCAGCCGTCAGAGACACATAACAAGTCGTTGAGCTGTTTACACAGCTGCCATTGAAGCCAGAGTTTATACAAAGCAAACTGTGGAACTAGTTATTTCTTACCTGGCAATATGGAGGGACCCTTTACACAAGAAGTACATGAAGCTTTGGAAACAGTGATGGAGTCTGATTCTGATAGCGAGCAATAGGAATCTGACACAGACACTGTGTCTGAAACCTCCATTAACGCGTAACAGGTGGGTCCCTGTACCATTCCAGTGGCTGCAGGAGTATATCTGTGTATGGGTGTTGGTGGGGCCAACTGAATTCTCCACTACTGAAAGTCAGAGGAAACATCCCAGCTCTGGAGGAGGATTCAGAGTAAATGAAAACAGTGCCACTTGAAAACCACTAGCCTTTTGCTCATAATGTCATAGGTCATGGACACACACACACACACACACACACACACACACACACACACACACACACACACACACACACACACACACACACACACACACACACACACACACACACACACACACACACTCCTCAGGGTTAAAGCTAAAGGGAGAGGAAGGGGGGATTGTGACAGTGCTATCTAGTGGAAATAGCCTGTTTTTTCTCCATATGCCAAATATGGTCATAATGACGTAACATGGTGGAGAGTAGTAAAAATGATCAATTCCAAGGTAGAAGCCCAGATTGACACCCAGATATAAAAAAATGCATCAGTTATGCTTTAATGGCAGTGTTTTGAAAAAATGGTGTTTGAATGGGTGTTAATGGACGTTTTATGGACCTTAGCAGTCTGAATGTAACTCTTGTTTGTATACAGTGTATTTTAGCCTTACTGTAAGAGCTGAGCTGGAAATAACATTATCATATAAAAATACACTTCCTTACCAGATTTCATGCCATATGCATGAACACAGCCAAAATTATCCAAAAAAAGAAAAATGAAATGTCCGTAAAATGGACCAACGGGCCCTAAGGGTTAATAAAACATTAGTAAGTTTTTTAACCGCTCTGTTCAAACGGCCCAATCAGGAGGAGACATGCACGGTGACATCAGACCTGGAGGCGGAGCTAGAGACGCTAAGCTCCGCCCTGTCCGCGCGGGGGGAGGGGCTACGTGATGTCATCAGAGAGGAGGAGCAACGCAAGGAAAAGGAGCTGAGGGTACAAATACATTATATTTCTTTTTTATATTTGACAATTTAAAGTGTCTACGAGGAACTTTCAGTGTGTGTTAATTCTAGCGCCCCCTTTGGACAAAAGCAGTAGTGTTATTACCACGCCAGCTGTTGTTCCTGGGTGAGCGTATAGGGGAGACCGGGGGAAGTAGGCACACTTTTTACTCTAGTGAGAATTGCTCATCACCTAAACATCTTTCAATAGTCATTCCTACATTAAATCGAAGCTTAAGGTGTTGGCTTGAAATGTGAACCCTCCTCTCTCTCTCTCTCCCCCCCCCCTCCCTCTCTCTACAGAAGCAGCTAACAGAAGGCCAGTCTGCTCTCTCGTCCTGTGAAGATCTTCTTCTCTTCGCTCACCAGAGTCTGTCCATCTCCAGCGAGGACGAATTCCTCAAGGTCAGAAACACACACTGATATTAAATATATAATAATGACATAACGTTAGAGCACACACAGACAGACATACACACACACACACACACACACACACACACACACACACACACACACACACACACACACACACACACACACACACACACACACACACACATACATACAATAAAAAAGAGCTAAAAGAACCATTCCGCTTACAGCACCTTTAAGATGATTATATATTTTATATAATGAAACTGTCTAATAAACATGAATGTTTGTTTTCAGGCGGCAAAACAGATCAAAGAACGGTACGTCAAGGTTTTTATTCTGTTGATTATTTAACTAAATGTTCATCAGTTCTGTTTATATATAAACAGAACTGGGGTGTAGGATGGCCTAGAGGTAAGGCGGCCGACCAGTAACCATGAGGTCGCTGGTTCGATCCCCGGCACCGGACAGGAGGGTGTGAGTTGTAAAACTAGCAGAGGCTGGTATTGTGTCTACGGTGCCCACCATCTCTACCATTGTGTCCTTGAGCAAGACACTTAACCCCAAAACTGCTCCAGGGGCGCTGTACTGCGGCTGACCCTGCGCTCTGACCCCCTCCGAAGTGTGGTAACTTGAGAGGGGATATGCGAAAAGACAAATTTCAATGTGCCTCGTGTACAACTGACAAATAAAGATAACTTAACTTAACTTAATCTGTCTCTGATATGTTTTATCTCTTCCTTTCTTCATTGATTTCTTCTCAAATACTAACAACAGTAATAACACACAACAATAACACAACAATAACACAACAATAACACAATAATAACACAATAATAACACAATAATAACACAGTAAAACTAACTGATCAAAAGATATAAATGAATCTCCAGTTGTGTGTGTATTTCTTCTTTTAAAAAACTTTTTTTTTAATTTAAAAAATAAAAAATAAAAAACAAATTAATCTCCAGGATGAATAGATTAACATGTAAACCCCTTAACCCTCCTAACCCTCCCCCCACCCCCCTTCACTAACACCGCTGTGTGTGTCTGTCTGTCTGCGTGTCTCTCTCTCTCTCTGTCTCTCTCTCTCTCTCTCTCTCTGTCTCTCTCTCTCTACCCCCCCCCCCCTCCACTACCCGCCCCCTCCACTAACCCCCCCCCCCCCGGTCTCCAGGGTAACCATGGCCCCAGCGTTCCGTCTCTCCGTGCGTCCGGCCGTGACCCCCAACATGAGTCAGTTCACTGTCGACTTCAGCGCCGAGAAGACGGGGCTGCAGAGACTCGGCTTCCTGCCAGGTCTGTCTGTCTGTCTGTCTGTCTGTCTGTCTGTCTGTCTGTCTGTCTGTGTCTGTGTGTGTGTGTCTGTGTGTGTGTGTGTGATATTTCTTGCAGGTTTAGGGTTAGGGTTAGTATAGGGGAGAATGGGGTTAGTAGGCACGCTTTTTAGTCTAGTGAGAATTGCTCATCACCTAAACATCTTTCAATAGTCATTCCTACATTACATTGAAGCTTAAGGTGTTGGCTTGAAATGTGAACCCCCTCATGTTCCAACTTATTGTTATAAAGAAGTAATTGACCATCAACGGCACGCTAACACATTGTGACAACCAACCCCATCAAGGGGTCGGTTGTCACACACTATGGGGTTGTTTTTTCAGGTTTAGGGTTAGGGTTATAGTATATATTAACGAGATATTTCTTGTTATTTCTTGTAGGTTTAGGGTTAAGGGTTAGGGGTTAGTATATATAGGCCCACAGTCTATATTTACAGTATATTTCTTACAGTATATCTATTTATTTCTTGATATTTCTTGCAGGTTTAGGGTTAGTGTTAGGGGTTAGGGGTTAGTATATCTCGGGGTATAATATATTTATTTCGTGATATTTCTTGCAGTTTAAGGGTTAGGGGTTAGAGGTTAGGGGTAAAGGGTATATTATATTTATTTCTTGATATTTCTTGCAGTGTATTTACATGATTTAAGGGTTAAGGGTTAGGGGTTAGGGGTTAGGGTTTACAGTTTATTTACAGTATATTTCTTGCAGGTTTAGGGCTAGGGTTAGGGGTAAAGGGTATATTATATATATTAACTTGATATTTCTTGCAGGTTTAGGGTTTAGGGTTAGGGATTAGTATATATAGGCCTACAGTAGGGTTAAGGGTTAGTATATTTACAGTGTATTTATTTCTTGATATTTCTTGCAGTGCCTAAAGCCCCGAGATTGACGTCTCCAGCCTCGTCGTCCGTGACAACACCATCTCCGTTGCCTGGCGACCGGACGGCGATGACGTCGTGGAATGTTACGACGTCGAACATCGAAAAACAGACAGCGAGTCGCCGCGGCAACCTGATGCATGCTGGGACAAGATACCCGACGTCAGGGAGACACACACCAACATCACAGGTCAGTGTGTGTGTGTGTGTGTGTGTGTGTGTGTGTGTGTGTGTGTGTGTGTGTGTAAATGTGTGTGTGTGTCTAGCTAATCTTTGTTTAATTATTAAAGTACTTTTAAATGTTTAATTCTAAATCTTTCATTGATTTAAAGTCTCTACGAGGAACTTTTAAATATTTCTGAAACTCATGTCAGTCTCATTTTCCCTCTGATGATCATAAATTACAAGTAACAGCAAACCAGACACAGACACACACACGCATACACACGCATACATACACACAAGACACACAGACACTCGACCGAATCGACCCCCTACCCTCCTTAAATTGTCCCACGGGGATAAATAAAGTTTCTTGAATCTTGAATTGAACAAACAAACATTACAGTGAAACACACGGAAACAATGTTGGCTAATGCTGTTATTAAAGTCTCTACGAGGAACTTTTAAATATTTCTGAAACAGTCTCATTTTTCCTCTGATGATCATAAATTACATGTAACAGCAAACGAGACCATCAGTGCAAAGAATGCTATTTTTATAGTTTTTCTTAATGCCTTTGTCATGGGTATACGCTCACCCAGGAACAGCAGCTGGCGTGGTAAAAACACTAACATTAACACAAAATGGAAGTCCCTCGGAGCACCTTTAAACCTTTAAACCTTTAAACCTTTAAGTTTGTCTCCGTTGTGTTTCAGGTCTGAAGTTTGATTCTCGTTTCGTCGTCGTTCGAGTTCGAGCTAAAAACAAGATGGC